>JAFNEN010001302.1:22500-32118 GCA_019343175.1 Oedothorax gibbosus
AGGTCTTTTTAATTTGGGGAAAAAAAGGGGGGTTTCCCCCCCCCTTTCTAAACCTTTTTAAATTTTGTTTTTTAAAAAAAGGGGTTTTGGGGTTTTTTTGGGGAAAAAAAAAAAAAAATTTGGGGGGGCCCAAAACCCCAGTCCGTTTTTTTTTTGGGGTTTTTTTGTTTTTTTTTTCCCCCCTTTTTCCCCCCAAAAAAAAAGGGGTTTTGGGGGGGGTTTAAAAAAATGGGGGGAAAAATTTTTTGGGGCCCCCCGGGGCCCCGGGGAAAAAAAAAAAAAAAATTTGGGGGGAAAAAAGGGCCCAAAATTTTTTTTTTCCGTTGCCCCCTTTTTGGTTTTTAAAAAAATTGGTGACAAAAAATTCTTTTAAAATTGGTTTAAAAGGTTTTTTTCCCAAAAAATTTTTAAAAAAAGGTTTTGGGGGGGGTTTTAAACCTTTTTCCCCTTTTTGGGGGGGTTTTTTTTTGGGAAAAAAAAAAAAAAAAAAAATTTTGGGCCCCAAAAAACTTTTTTTTTTTAAATTTGGGGGGAAGGTTTTTTTTTTTTTTTTTTTTTTTTCCAAAATTTTTTTTAAAAAAATTTAAAAGGCCCTTTTTTTTGGGGGGTTTTCCTTTTTCCCCCCAGGGGGGGGGATTTTTTAAAATTTTTTTATTTTCCCCGGGTTTTCCCCCCAAAAAAAAAAAAAGGTTTTTTTTTTTTTTAAAAAAAAAACCAAAAAGGGCCCCCTTTTTTTTTTTTTTTTTTTAATAATTTTTTCGGCCCCGGGGCCCAAATTTTCCCCCCTTTTCCCTTTTTCCAAAAAAAGGCCCCCTTTTTTTTGGGGTTTTTTTTAAAAAAATTTTTTTTTTCCCCCCGGGGTTTTGGGGGGGGAAAGGCCCCCCTTATAAAAAAAAAGTGTTTTTCCCTGGTTTTTAAAAACCCCCCCTTTCCCGAAAAAAATTTGGGGGTTTTTTTGAATCTTTGGGTCTTCTGGGACTAAAATGTTTTCTTTTAAACCATGTGTTCTTTTAAAATAAGAGCGCCCCATCCCGGGGATATTTGTATTAGGGGGCCCCTATTGGCAAAAAAACTTGATTTTTTCTTTCAAATACGGGTAAAAAAAAAAAAAAAAACCTATTTTGAGGAGGGTCATTTTTTATTCGGGGCTGAGGGAAAAATTTTTTTGTCTTAAGAAATGCTTTTTCTGAGCTTGTGATTGACCGGATTCCTCGGTTGCCCCTTTAAATTTTCTCTTAAAGTTTTCCCTACTAAAATTTAGTTGGCTATGTTTGATGAAAAAAAAAAATTTTAGAAATGGTTTTGGCTATGAAGCTAGATGTATCTACTCTAGCTTTTTTAAAATAAAATTAAAAATCTGGACATTTTTTGGTCAATAGGTTAGGGTTGATGGGTAGCCTCTTAAGGGGGGAAGGGGTATCTCCTTGTGTTGGATTGTTAAAAAAATTTTCTACAAATTAGGAGTTTCTTTCCATTTTTCGCCTGGCCTATTCTGTTTTTTAAAAATTTTCTCTGGTGTGTTGCACACACTTCAAAAAAACAAAACTTGAAAAAGGTATCTCTTTCATGTATAGTCCCTATTTCTTTAAAAACAAAGGGCATTTTCAAAGTAAATAAAGCGCTCAAAAACAATTCCATATGATCATGGATTAAAAAAAAAAAACTTTTAAAAAATTTTTAGAAATGCGTTCATTTGTTTATTGGCAACAAAAGAGATTCTAAATATCACGGTGAAATAGGTTTAGTTGTTTTTTTTCCTTGGTTTTCCCATTAAAGGAAAGATTATAAAGGGATGACCTGTTTAAAAAAATAAAAAAATATTTTTTAGTATCAAAGGGGTGTATAATGATTAGGTTTTTTCATACAAAAACCCTTTGGAGGTAATAATTATCTGAGGACCCCGCTCTCTATCAAAGCGATATGTTTTTCTGGTAGAAAATTTAACAAAAAAAAATTTCCAATCTAATAACCTTGAGGGGTTAACCCGCAAAAAAAAAAAAAAACCACGTCCACAAAAAGAGTTGATAAGCTTATAGATATTTTTTTTTGTGGAAAAATTTCTTGTTACAAAATTTTAAATAAAATAAAAAAAAAAAAGTTGGTTTTGCCAGTGGTGCGGTATGTTACCACTAGATATCCTTTAAAAATGGGGGAAATTAAATGGATTATTTTATTTTTCCCTCTTGGGAATAAAAAAAAAAAGATTAATAAAAAAATAAAATTCTTAAAAGGGGGGGGGAGTATTCTGGAAAAGAGTCTTTAAAAAAAAAAAAAAAATTTGGGTTTGGGGGCGGAGGGGTTTCAGAAAAAAAAAAAGCAGTGTCGGTAAAAAAGAGAAAAAAAAAAAACAAAAAAAATAAAAAATAAAATCACAAAACCAAAGCTTTTGTAAAATTATTTGAGTATCCTTTCAAAAGTGTTAAAAAAAAAAAAAAATTTTACTTTGATTTATACCAAAAGGCGGGAGGGGAAGAAAAATAAAGGGGGATTTTATTGGGATGCAGGTGCGGAAAAAAAAAAAATATGCACAGGATTAAAAAAAAATGGGGGACCATTATAAAAAAGCGCAAGCGATACCCAAAGGGCTTCCTCATGGCGAATTCCCACATTACCACCGCTAATAATTTTTCACTGGACCAGGAAAAATGGGGGCATGGTATAGGAAGCATTTTTTGCGCAAACTACATTTAAAAAAAAACAATAAAAAAAATAACCATTTTGTTTTCGGTGTAAAAAAAAAAAAATGGGTTTTTAAGGAAATGAGGGAGAGGGAATATTCGGAAAAAAAAACAAAATTTTTGCAAAAAGAAGTTTTGGCTGCAGGGAAGATTATTAGGGGGAAATTGTTAGAGGTAGACAAACATTACGGCCAAAAGAAAAAAAAAATACACTTTTCCCAATACCTTTTTGAAACAGTTATTCACAAAAAAAAAAGGAATGGGTTTTTGTTAGGGGAGCGTTTCTTTTGAGTGGATTAGGGAGAAAAAAAAAAATTGTCGACTGTGCCTATGGGGAAAAAAAAATAAAATTGCGAAAAAACGGAAAAATAATAATATAAAAATCAAAAAACTACCATAACAAAAGCCTGGGAAAATATGGTGCGTTTCTTGGCTTTTATTGCTCTACCTTTAGAAAAAAAAAGAGGTTTAAAAAACAGGGCCTCTAAGGTAAAGGGGGAGGGGGGACTTCTTACGTAACCCCAGGAGCGGACGGCTTTGCTACCTATTTTTTTACCCTCTGGTTTCATTATTTTTACAAGTAAATAAAAAAAAAAATAAAAAGTTGGCTTTTTCCTATTAAAAAAACAAACAAGTGGCCGCCATTATTTGCCTAAAGTCCAAATCCTCTCTATAATATGTGAATATTCTCTGCTCATTCTTTTTCCCGCCGTTCGGCCAAAAAAAAAATAAACCCGCGGTTAAGGTAATTTTGCCCTTTACCTTGACACTGGTATTTCATTGAATCGGAAATTTTAACCTCACTTCAAATAATTTTAACACAAAAAAAACCTTCTATAATTTCCGTCAAATTGCAAAATTAAGAAGGGAAAAACAATGGATCCGTGTTTAAATTTTTGAATTGCTTATATAAGTAATAGCTATAATGGGACTATTGTGCCATTTCTTTACCCCCAACATCCTTGGGGAATTAAAAATGAGTTTACGAAAAATTTGATCTGCTGTTTGGATATTTCTGCTGTCTGCAGTAGAAATTAAAATAAAAAAATTACCTCCGGGTTTTTCGGTTTTCTTTTCCATTCAAAATACAACCTCCAAAAAGGGGGGCTTCCTTCAAAAAGGGCGGAATGTTTCAATTGGACTCGGAAAAAAAATCCAAAAGCCAATGGAATTTTCAATTTTGTCCATTGATTTTGAAACATATCCCTTAAACCTTGAATTGTTAACCTTTACTGTCTTGGATTTTTTCTTTAAAAACCGGGATGATAAAAAATAATTCCTCCCCGTGTTCATAATTAGAAAAAATAACAAACAGATTTGAATCTTTAACGGGGGCCAAATCATTTCGGTTTAAAAAAAAACCTTGATTTGTATTTTCTTGTTCGCAAGCAAAAAATTCCTTATTGGGAGGTACTTTCTAGTTTATTTTTTCTATATTTCCAAACGGAGTAAAAACAAAAAAAAAGGGGCAAAGGGTCTTATTGCCCCCACCATATTTTAGTGGACATGTTCCTTGCCTAAACAAATTAACCGCATTAAAAAAAGGAAAAATGAATGTTGATTCATTAAAACATAAACCTTCTGCTATTAAAAAAAAAAAAATTACTTTGTAAAAGATACTAAAAACAGGTCTGCCCATTGTCGGGAAATTTTTTACGAACGTAGGAGCCCAAAAACGTGTAAAAAAATGTAAAAAGTGTCGCCAATTAAAGCAAGGCCACACTGCGGTAAGAGGGTAAAAAAAAAAAAGCGGCCCACCAAACCAAGCAAAGCCCCATAGTAAATCAATGCAGATGGATTTTAAGACAAAATTTAAAAGCTTGTACATTTTCCGCAGATTGTAGCAAAAAGGTGTTGCGTTTCACAAAAAAAAAACATTTTCAGCAATGCTCTGTTTTTTGGCCAGTACCGGAAAATGCAAAAAAAAAAAATAGATCAATCCAGAAAAAAAAAAGAGGGCAGCAAGAAAAAAAAAAAACTACTCACGTATTTACCCAACCAAAAAAAATTATTCAGAAAAAAAGCAAGCAAAATTACAGAAAAAATACTGTATTGAGCAGCGGGGTAGCAACTTTGTTTGCCAGGAAAAAAAAAAATTCCGTATTTACGGCCAACAAAAACCCACTTTTACCAGTCCAAAAGGAAAATCTCCTAATGCAAGTTTGCTGTTTTGAGAAAGCTCTTTGGCTTGATACGGTATTTCGGAAGTTTAAAAAAGTCTTCATATTGAATTCCTTTTTTAAAAAAAAAAAAAAAAACTTTAGTTTGCATAAGGGGGGGGGGGGGGGAACGGAATCTGCTCATGGGATAAAAAAAAATATTAAAAAAAAAAAAAAAACCAAAAAACTCCACCACAAAAAAAAAACCCAAAAAGGGGGAAAAAATAAATGGGCCAAAATAAGGGAACATTAAAACTTTTAAATCCTAACTTTTTTTTTTTCGCACTTTCCTCCTAAAATAAAAAATTAAAAATAATTGCAATTAGGATATAAAAAAAACAAGAAGGCTTTTTGCCTAAAAATGGGGTTGTTTTAAAAAATCAAAAAAAAAAAAAAAAAAAAGGGGAAAAAAAACAAGGGGACAATTATAAAAAGGCTTGGTAAAGGGAAAAACATATAATATGGGGATTTTGGCCCTTTTTTTTGGGGATTCTCCCCAAAAAAATAAAAAAAAAAAACCCCCAAATTTATTCCACCCCCCCCCATTTGCTTTTTCAGGGGAGTTTGTAAATCAAAAAAAAAAGGAATTAACGGGAAAAATTTTTTTCTATTTAAACCATTTTCTTTGCAAAACATTATGTATCCTTAGGGAATAAAAAAAAAAAAAAAAAAAAAAGTTTCCTATCAGTGGGAAATGGGAGGTATTTGCTAAATAAAAAAAAAAAAAAAGCCCATTACCCATTTCTTAAAAAATTACGATAGTCTAAATGCAGCAATATAAAAAAAATAGGGGGGGGGGCCCAAAACCCGGGGCCGATAAATTTAAAAAAAAAAAAAAAAATTTTCGTTTTTTGTTTCAGGAAAAACCGTATGAAAAAAAAATTAAAAATTTTAAAGGTCTATTCTTCCATCAAAAAAATTAGCAAACCGGTTTAATAAAAAAAGGCAAATTTAAACCAGAAACGGCTAATTACCATAAAAACAAAATTAAAAGGGGGGGAATCATTTCTAAAAAATCAAGGGCGGGGACTTTAAATTACCGATGGATCCCACATTTAAATTTAAAGGGGCTTCTTTAAAAATACCTATTGGGGGGGAACACCCCCAAAAAACTTTAGTTACCTTTGGAATCTAATTTTTTGGGTCTAGGATAAAAAACCTTCCCATGGAATCAAATTTTGGGTTTAGCCAAAAAAATTTGGGGGGGACTATATCCATTTTTTGCAACCCAAATTAAATTCTACAAGCCAAGCTGGGGGGGGGGACACAAAAAAAAAAAAAAAATAACGGCTCTTTTAAAAAAAAATTCCCCTTAAATCACATAAAAAAACTTGTTTTTTTTCATTACCGCAAAATTCAAAAACAGGGGACGAAAAAAAGGGTTACGGCCAGAATTTAAAAAAAACCGCGGACGGGATTTTTTTCCTTTCCCGAAAATAATTAGGGAAAAAAACTTATTTTTTTTTTAACCCCCTTCCTTTAGGGATTACCTCTTATTCTTATTAAAAAAAAAAATTTTTAGGGGGGCCAAAAAATTTTTAAGGCATTAAGGGTAAAAAAAAACCATGGTTTTTTAGAAAAAAGCCAAAAAAGGGGAATTTTTCCCTCTACAAAACCTTAAATGGCCCCAAAAGGACCTCCTTGTTTGGGGGAAAAACAAAAAAAAAATAGGCAGGGCATTTTAGTAGGGGGATCCTTTCGGTTCTGAAAAAAAAGTGGAAATTGTACCTGGAAAATTTTGGGCCCTTTAAATGGTTAAAAAAAAAAAAAAAAGGGGGGCATTTGGAAAAAAATGGTAGGGAAAAAAAAAAAAACCTTCTTTAAAAAGCCTTTAGTAAAAAAAAAAAAAAAACCCCAAAGGGGGGAAAGTAGTTTTTAAAAAAAACCTATTTTATTTTTAAATTTTATAAATATTTCAGGACTAAATTTCTTCTTCCCGGATTTACTTCAAAATTTTTAAAACCCATTTTTAAAAAAAAAAACAATGCTCGCTTTTCCACGGAAAAAAAAGGGGATTGGTTTTGCCAATTTAAAAAAGGAATCAAAAAAAAAAATTACAAAGGGAAATCTGTTTTCCAAAAAAAAAAAAAAAACCCTGATTGGGCACGTGAACTTTTTGCAAACTCCCTCCCGGTTCTAGGATTCTTCTTTAATGCTTTTCAGGAAAAAAATTCCCTATTCTAAAAATTTAACCGCCCTTTCAAAAACCCCGGGAAATGCCAAAAAAAAAAAAAAACCAAAAAAAACTTGAAAAAAAAAAAAAAACCAAAAACTATTGTTTTTCACCGAGGGAAAGATGGTTGTAGATATCTCCTAAAAAAAAAAACTTCTAGGGGGGGAAATTCGAAGGGTTTGGGGGCTCTTTTTAGGTCTGTATTTAGGGATTTTTAAATTTTTTCCCCCCTTTCCATAAAATCCTGGGGAAAGTTAGTAAAAAATAAAAAAAAAATTTCTGTTTAAAAAATCTTTTTTCCAAAAAAAAAAAGGATTTGTAGTTTTCATAAAAAAAAAAACCCCCGGGGGGGTAGTTAGGGGACCCGCTCCCTTGTTTCCCCCCAAGGCCGGGGGTATTTTTTTCGTAAAAAACCCAAAATTTTGCAAAATCCAAATCTAAAAAAACTTGATTACACGCAAAAAAAAAAAAAAAAAAAAACCCAAAAAAAAAGTTGGGTCTATAAAAATAAAATTTTTTTTGGGGAATTTTTGTTTTAAAAAAAAAGTGGTTTGCCAGGGGGCCCTATGTTACCCCCTATTAAGGGGGTTTTTAAATCGACAAATTGGGGTTTTAAAACAAACTTGATCTAAGCTTCGGATAAAAAAAAAGCTTTTTCAGTAAAAGGGGAAAAAAAAAAAAATTCTCGGAATTTTCGGGTTTTTTAAATTTTTGGCCAATAAAATTTTTTTTTGGGGTTTTGGGGTTTAAAAATCCGGTGAATTTAAAGGGCGGGGAAAAAAAGGGGGCAATTTTTTTTTGTAATTTCCAAATTTTTCTTATTAAAGTGCTTTTCTTTTTAGAGGGTTTTACGTTTCCTCTTTGTTTCTTACGCTTTACCCATCGGGTAGAACAGTTGCAATCCCAACTTGAAAATAAGCTGGCTGGCCTTCATTTTGTCGTTATTTTTTCTAGGTAATTGAAGCCACTCGTTTTTCTTAGGATCCATTGAATAAGGTTTTAGGCATTTCTCTACCTCCCATATATTTTTGTTTGGAGAAAAAAATATAACAAACTTTCATCAATAATATTTTAAATAAAAAAACTATAGGAATATTCCTAAAATGGGAATGATGTGAATTATTATTTTCCCTCTTTGGAATAAAAAGATGCTCCAAATTACAGCGGGAGGAAGGGAAAGGATTATTGATTGCAGGGAAAAAAAAAAAAAAATATCAGGAATTAAAAAAAAGGGGGGGGACAAATATAGCAGTCGACCACCCAAGGGCTTCCTCATTGCGCATTTCACATTACCACCCGCTAATATCAACTGACAGAAAATGGGTGGTATAGAAGCATTTTTCACTACATAAAAAAAAAACCATTTGTTTCGGTGTAAAAAAAATGTTTTAGCAGATGGAGGGATATTTCTGGAGAGAAAATTTGCAAAAAGAGCGTGCAGGAGATATTAGGATGTATAGTAGAAATAGCCAAAAGAAATACACTTCATACTTTTACAGTTATTCCCAAAAAGATGGGTTGTAGAAAAGCGTTCTTTTGCGTGGATAGAAAAAATGTCGCAGGCTATGGAAAAAAATTGCGAAAAAAAAAAAAAACTACATACAAGCCTGAATATGGTGGTTCTTGCTTTTATTGCTCTACTTTTGAAAAGATTTTAAACAGGCTCTAAGACCTTTAATAATTTAATAAGGAAAGATCTGGTTTAACCGATAAACCAGAATATACCTTTGCTTGCAAAATTTCTTCAATAGCTTGCAATGTTGATCCTATTGCAGAAGGACAAGAAGTACAAGCCCCTTGATAAGCAATAATCACTTGATTATCCAAACTGAGTTCCTTAATCTCAATTCCACCTGCGTCTAATTCTATGTAAGGGCGAATATCATTTGCAATTACCATTTCTAATATAGCTATTTTTTGCTCATGACTAAGCTCTTTCCATCCAGGGTATTCCTCTTGATTATGTAAAAGGGAAGTCAAAGGGGTTGGTACATAATTATCTGGAAGAACAATATCTCTACAAGACTGTACTGCATCTGCAATTGCATCAATGACAAACTTTAAATAAGAAAAAGCAGATTCAGGAAAAGCAGGAATCTGACTCTTATCGCGTACTTGCTTATCAATTAAATCCGCGTTTAAAAGAGCTGCCTGATCGTAATTTTTGCGCATTAAAACTTCACAGGCAGCTTCTAGAGCACCAATTAAGCAAGAAGGACCAAACATCTGAAATTTTGCATCAGCAATAACACCATCGCTCTCATCTACAAGCAAGTAAATTTTAATCCACTGTCCTAGTTGATAATTACCCTGTGTTCCGACAGCTAATCTCATCCCTTTAGATTGTGCTTCTACAAGAGAAAATGCGCCTACATGCAAAGGCTTTTCAATTTTTTGCGCAAGACGTTTACTATATTGCATCCAGAGATGACTTTCTATCATAAGGCATCTCCTAAAAGAGTCATTTTTTTTAATTGCCTTACACAGTCTACAATGATACAAACAGCTACTTGTATTTGCTCTTCTGTTGTTTCATAAGAAAGGCTAAAGCTGATTGCCGTATAAGCTGAATCAGGTGCAATATGACATTTAATCAGTATTTGAGAAA
>JAFNEN010001303.1:0-35045 GCA_019343175.1 Oedothorax gibbosus
ATCATTTAAAGCATCTAGTTAATCAAAATTTTCTTAAGCAGCTCTACTATGCATGGGTTCATCCCAGAATCTACTACGGATTGTCTATTTGGGGTGGGGACTACGAATCAAATATATCCATAGTCAAAAATCTCCAAAATAAATTTATTAAATTAATTCTTAATTATAATAATCGCAGTATTACATTCCAAGATTACAAATTACTAGACATACTTCCAGTTCATCATCTACACTTCTATAAAAATAGCTATAATCTCTTCTTAAATCCCAATTTATGTGATAAAAGAGAAATAGTCAATCCTAGACGACCAAACGTTATTTTCAATATACCCAGAGCCAACAGGGAGATTTTTCACAAAAGTTTTTTTTATTTAGCTCCTAAACAATACAATAATCTCCCTGTTGATCTGCAAATTATACCAAATGTCACCGTTTTCAAAAAAAAGCTAAAAAATTATCTGTTTTCAGTTAATAATTTAAGTTGATTCAATTTAATTCAATTTTGGTTCTCTATTGTTTATTTTTAAATAGCACCGAAACTTTGCCAAATTTCATTGTCAATCTACCCTGTATTGTTTTAAAAAAAAAAATGTCTTGAATTTCTTTTCACTCGTATGGCATTCTAAATCCCCAGAGTGTTTATTTTGTACTTGTTGTTTTCTTGATAATAAAATAATAATAATAATAATATTAATAATAACTGACTAAATAACTAAATAAATAAATAATCTCTAATACTTAAAAAAAATCGAGAAATGGACAAAAATCTATTTTCGGGATTTAGACCCATTCGGGATTTTGACTCATTAGGGATTTTGGCTTGTCAGGATTTCGGCTGTCGGGATATGTCCCAGACCCAGTGTGCTGAATTTTAAACCAACCTCTTGTAGCAATATGAATGAAACAAAAATTTGCATAAAATGTAAAACATAAATGTAATAATCATGTTTGTCTGATTGTAACTAATCGCATTTGAAAATTTGTTCGTTATAAATAATCGTATATGTGACTTAATTTAAAATTAAAACTTTTTCTCGTCTACCCTTTATTTTATTTCTGACTTTTAAAATCCAAAATTTAAAAAAAAAGGTAAAAACATAAAAAAATCACAATATTTGTGAAGAAGGTTTAATTCTAGCATCCTTTGGCGAGATTATGGTAACCCTTTCGCTAGCTTGTCGTTTCGAAAAAACAACCTAAATATTACCTTTATCAATTTGGAGATTTCCCACCAAACGAATTGAAAATTAATGCTTTAATATCTCAGCAAATAATGCAAAATGAATAAATCTTTTTTATACCTGGGGTATTTTGAAGTTGCTGAACATTTTTATGTAAAAAAAATGGGTGTTGCTATTGGAATTTTCAAAGTTGGTACTCATTTTAATATGTAGACGACCCCTTATACAATTTTGGTTGCCAGTTCCTAATTCCTTACGCTATTTCCTGAAAAATGACACCTTGCACAAAATTCCTTGACCAATAGCAGCCGAAATATGAAGGGTGGATCGTTTTTTTTCCCCAGCTGTACACATCTTTATTGGATCGTGGCCAGATGTTTCCTTCTGTCACTTGTGTATCATTCATCAGAATCCATTTTGTTTTTATTTCGCCTCATGGCAGTGTAGTGACCCGAATCTATACCTTCGCCTTCCTGAAAAATGGCTGCTTCAATTTTATAACTTTTATCCCCAAATTTGATTATTGTGTTTGGCACTCCCCCCATTGATATTTATATTTTTTCTGTTTCCTGCTTCGTTCCAAATCATGATTTGGCACACTATAATTTCAGCGGGCACCTCAATTTCTGTCTTGATAGAACAAACACCGTTGCACTCAAGGCAGCGTGTTCCATCGCCAAAACACTCCCACTTGCTGCAGTCTTCAACCAATTTGTTAATGTGAACGGACTTTGTTTCTTTATCTGCATACAAACGTAAGTAATTGAGCTGGTCTCTCTGGGCCTTTGAGTATCCGCAAGATGGGTTCCGACATTTCTTGAACTAACCTTTTCTTTAAACCGATTTCTTTAAACTTTTAAATCGTAAAACTGATGTGTAGCAATCTCAAAAGAATTGCAATTTTTGTCTAAACAAAACTCCACTACTGAAAGGTCTTAAAGCAAAGCTAATAATTTGATAGCCCAAATATTCTAGCGTGACGTTTTTTAACAATTAATAACCGTGGGAAGACGTATGGTGACAATTTGAAACCAGTTCTATTATTTTGAGCTTGGTGTTAGCACGACAGGGTAGTCAAGTCTTAATGGCCCTGGTCTGAGTATCACCATATATCACCATAGTGATATTGGTGATATCACTAAGTTACCTTGGTGACATATGGTGATATGGTGATTTATGAAGGTGACTTCTAGTGACGTGATCAAGCTGATTGGTGACATCACTAAGTTACCCTTGGTGACATCATTGGTGATGTACTGATGTGGTGATTTATGAAGGTCACTTCTAGTGACGTGATCAAGCTGATTGGTGACATGACTAAGTTAGATTGGTGACATGATTGGTGATGTACTGATATGGTGATTTATGAAGGTCACTTCTAGTGACGTGACCAAGCGGATTGGTGACCTTCCCGACCTGAATACATATATGATGACGTGGTGATGTGACCATCGTATACGTTACTGGTGATGACATATTACCTGCGCTATAGCGATATGATGACTTATCTGCTAGCCATTACCAATCTACATTGGTAACATGACTTTCAGTGAATTTTTCGGAATTTCCATTGTCCTTATTACTAATTATTCAATACTATATAAACAATATTTGTATCTTGTTTTGCAATAATTAAAAAAATTATACCTGAATAAATTTTTTAAACTTATTTATATAGTTTTTTCCCCCCTAGATTTTTTGTAAGAAATCAGATATTTATCAAATTACTGCAAGCATTTTTAATTGAATATTGTATCATGTGTTTAGTCAACATGTTCTCTTAAGATAATCATGTTGTTTATAGATTAAAAAATTGACATTTTTGAAAGAAAATGTGTATTATTATACAGAAAGTTTATATATGTGCATTACTGCTTATGCACATACCTTATTTTTTATATATTGTATTTTTTTATACCATTAAATTTAAATATTATATAGTTTATTTTTATTATCACATAGAATTCAAAAACTTTAAATTACATGCCACATTTTTGTTGCATTTAAAATTAAAATTTGTATATGTTTTTTAGGCTTAAGTTGGAGAAATTTAAGTTCATTCAATATTTAAAACATAACATAGCACATTAAAATACTATTTAAATTTATTGTCAGAAATATAACATAAATACTGAAAATAGCACATTTACAAACGAAAATTTACCAAATTCTAATTACATTTAAATTTACATATATATATATATATATATATATATATATATATATATATATATATATATATATATATATATATATATATATATATATATATATATATATATATATATATATATATATATATATATATATATATATATATATATATATATATATATATATATATATATAATATACATATACATATACATATACATATACATATACATATACATATACATATACATATACATATACATATACATATACATATACATATACATATACATATACATATACATATACATATACATATACATATACATATACATATACATATACATATACATATACATATATATATATATATATATATATATATATATATATATATATATATATATATATATATATATATATATATATATATGTAAATATTGACAAAATAAGCATACCTCTGTGCTTTTTTTGATATTAATAAATTATAATATTTACACAGTGCCGGATTTATACCACTAGGCCAAAGGCTCAGGGGGGGGGGGGGGTATATAACAAGCGACACATATTTTTCTACAGAAATATTTGTGAAAAGTGGTTGTGTGACCATGGTTACTTAAAGGGGTACAGCACATTAATTAATTTTATTATTATGCTTCGTACTGCTGATACTCTGCTTAACATAAAAAGGGCCTGCCCAGCTAAGAAAATCAGCAAAAAACCTTCATGGAAAATGCAGAAATGCAGGTTTTTTGAAGAGAAATGAAGGTTTTATGAAGGGGAATGTTTTCAGCATTTAACCTGCAGTATTTATATGGGTACGGTGCTGAAAAATTCAGCAAATAAATTTCAGCAGGAAAACTGCATGTTTTGGATGAGAGATAAAGCTTTTATGCAGGAAAATGTTTTCAGCATAAAACCTGCAGTACTTTTACAGGTATTATGATGAAAAATTCAGCAACTAAATTTCAACACAAAAACTGCTTCTTTCGGACGAGAGATAAAGATTTAATGCATGGAAATATTTTCAGCATTAAACTTGCAGTACTTGTAAGGGTATTGTGATGAAAAATTCAGCAACTAAATTTCAGCAACTAAATTTCAGCAAAAAAACAATGCTTTTGAAGAGAGATGAAGGTTTTATGCAGGGAAAATATTTTATTAAATGTATTGTACTGAGAAATTTATCAACTGAGTTTCAGCTGGAGAACTGCATGTTTGTAAAACTTTTTTAAGGTGATTTTTTCTTATTCTTAAAGAAAACTACCATTTTTTCTGAAGGATTCATCCTAAAAGAACAAAGAATTAGCCTTTTCAGTTCTACATGAAAACAGCAATTTCTTTTAAAATTTTATGCTGAGAAATACCTTTATTTAACCTTATACTTTTTATTACCTTTCTTTAGAGTTTATTTTTTTAACCTATATATTTTAAAGTACACTTAAAATACTGTTTTATCTTTAAACTCACATTTCAATAGCACTTAATGTGCAATTTTATGCAAAAAATTATCTAAACTTTCTGAGAAAATAAGGACAATATTTCAAGCAAAGTATTTTGTCTAAAAAACTTTCAGCAGAGAATTAATACAACATGTACATAATTCTTTATAGCATAGAGTTACACATGAAGCCTGCTGGGGCCAAAATCGTTTTCTGCAACAATGTCGACAAATGGGTTGCTGCTCAAGGGAAATTACAAACCAATAACTTCTATGGTGCTGCATTATCATACCAGTGTAAACTTTTTTTTTGACGACTCTAATGAAGCGTCATTGAAAATAAGTATCAAATGGGTTGACCAGTTGTGAGTTTATTTGAAGTTATTTTTAAAAAATAATGTGTGCGTTAACCCCAAAAATACTGTAATTTTTTTTGATGTGAATCTTTATCTTAAAATTGCTCTTTATTTTTTTAATTAGTTTTGATATATTACACTTGTAGTAATTGTATCCCAGCTAAAAATTGTTGGAATTTTTCGCGGAAAAACATTTAATTTTTAATGTAAACATTTGCAGTTTATTAGCAAATTTTGCAGCAAATTAGCTTAATATGTTCAAATCGCAGATCTAGATTTTGTTAATCTGTAACTTCTACAAATTCAGAAACGATATCAAAGCTATAATTGGCGATTCAACTTCTTTTTCCCAATTTCCATGGACGTTTTTGATTTGATTTTGCAAAAAAGAAGAAAATAATGCCACCCATATAAAGATACAGTAAAATTTAAACGAAAAAAAGCAGTTTTAAAAATTATTTGCTTAATATTTCAGTTTGCTCAATAGCTTTTATCTCACCTTTTTATAGAAAATTTAAAAATAAATTCATCTTAAAGGAATTCTTAAGATATATTATTTTTTCTAACTCACAAAATTTGCATCCAATTTATTTATTACCACCTTAGATAAATTAATTAAATCTAATTTAAATATTTTTAAATAAAAATCATATACAAATTGTACGCAAAATCATGAATCGAATTTATTGACTATAATCGAATCCATGGAGTGTGTAATTTTGTATGTTCTAATTATAAGATATACCATTCCTAATTTTAAAACGTGCTCCAATTTGCAAGCTCCAATAGCGCAGTTCGTAGCGCGCTGAACAGCGACACAAATACCCCCAGATCAAATCCCGTGCTTCTTCCTACTTGGATATAAATGCAACTCAACTTCAAAATCTTCACTTATTCTGCAGTTTTTTAAGTGTTTTTCCAATGAAGGAAATATTAAGGTTTTTTGATGAAGGGAAAATGGAGGCTTTTGATGAAGGAAAAGTGAAGGAACTTGGTACCTAAAACTTCACTTATCCTGCAGTTTTTATAAAGGTTTTTTAATGAAGGAAATATAAAGGTTTTTTGGTGAAGGAAAAATGGAGGTATTTGGAACCTAAAACCTTCAATTATCCTGCAGGTTTTCGAATGAAGGGAAAATAAAAGGTTTTTTGATGAAGGTTTTTGGTTCCAAATACCTGCAGTTTTCCTGCAGCTTTCCTTCAATTTTTTTCAAGGTTTTTTGCTGATTTTCTTAGCTGGGTGTGTCCAAAAGCAATTTAATAAATTTAAATAAAACAATGCAAACATGACTTTTTTATTTTATTATTATTTTTTTGTTATTTGAAAAATATGTGTATAAATGCTATATATTATGTAGGTATAATTCTGATTAAAAATGTTTCAAACCTTAAAATTCTTCTTTCTGAACTTAACTTGTTCTGCGAAATATGATGCAAATTTATTACAAAAAGTTTCTTACCTGGAAAATACTTATCGTGAGATTATCTTATTTTTTTATGGTTGATTATTTTAAGTAGTATAAATATTATCTTCTCTGCATTAACTTAAGATATTTTGAGTTAATTATATTATAATTAAAAATGAAAATAAATTATTATTTAATATACTGTTACTTAGCTTTATGTATTAAATTTAAATACAACAAAGAAAAGTCTAATTAATACATTAAAAATATACGTAAAATAACATTTTATATTATGATGCTCTAAAATTAATTACACAAGTTTTCCTGCATATATTATTAAATTTTTTATTTATTTTAAAATATGAAACACTTAAAAAACTTAAAACATTTTTAGAGTAAACAATATTAATCATTTAATGCATTCTGCAAATGCAAACTAAAACATTGTAAGCATAATTTTGAAATATTTTTTTGTAAAAAACCTAGCCCAGGCGGGTATCTGGACAGCTACCCGGACAACCCTGATTGGAAAATGAACAGTGTCCAGTTGCAGCAAAAAATAATAAGTTCATTATTCTAATGTAGAAACTGATTTGTTCAACGATTAAAAACAATTTCGTATGATGCATGATTATGGGTAAGTTTCATTGCTGATGTCATAATTGAAGAAAATTCAAGCATAATATAATAACTGATTTTCAACGGTAATAGAGCAGGCCAAAATAAATTATTTTCTGAAGCTATTAAGTCTATATTTTTCCAATAGTGAACATAAGAAGACAAAATACACATACGTAATCCCTAGCTAGAAAATTAGTCTTTTTCATATGTATTGGGAAAGTCTGAAATGTATGTTGCATCATTAACACATATAAGGATGGACTTTCCAACAAATACATGTAACTTTCCCTAAACATATGATGCACATACTTTAATGTGGTCTGCTTTAGCAGCACATGGATGTGAAACAACATTTACACCCCTCGCGATATTGATATGCCTAGCTAGCACATGGATATCTTGACAACTATTATCGTAGTAAACAAATCTTTCAGCATAAGCATAATTTCCATTGGACAGCTTGATTACACTGTCATTGGACTTCTGTCCTTGCCTTCGATAACAACCTGCATGATACTTTATACCATCTTTCAAAATTCTCTCGTAACAGCTGCTTGTTACAGGCAATCCGGCATTATTAAAAGCTTCAAGTTCTTCAGCATTAAGTGGTATACATATTGGGAAATCCATTAAAGTAACTGAATTTATTTTTTTAGAACCTTTTGAAAGAGGATAGGACATTAAGTCGGAGCAGTAACTGAGAGCCTCATCACTCACATTGTACATTCCTACTACTTTGGGAATATTCTTCACCATCACATACTTGTTTGAAATTTGAGTCTTAAATCCTTTTGTACCATTGACTAATCTGACCAAACTGCCATTTCCAGATTCAAATACAAATGCTGAGTGAGTAACACCAAAGAGGTCCATATTTCTCAACACACTTTCCTAAATGGAGTAGCAAGTGCAGATTGAAGTTCATATTAAGCTCGCCATATAAATTTTGGAATTCCAGAACATACTGGGCCAGATACCACGATGCAGTTTCAATAATATCTGATGAAACATCCTGTTGCAATAACATAAAAATTGCAGTTGCTAACATGCAGTGATGTTTCAAGAACACATATGGCAAAAGCCCTGCTAAGCAAGGGAGGCTGTAGTGGAGGAGCCATGATCTAAATTCATTAGCTTTCCAGTATGCTCTGTCTACTATACTACGGGGTCTTCTAGAGATATACGTTGGAGGTTTAATTTTAGTAAGCCTATTATCAACATCACTAGTTTTTTTTCCTATATAATATGGCTTATCGTGAGAAGTTGAATCAAGCCATAAATGTGTCACTTTTTTAACAACACCCAAGAGAACACAATGCATGTAGTCAATTGTAAAAGCAGAATCTAAGCCTACATAACTTAGATTCATGAGAGGACTTATCCCTTTGATGCCATTTACAACTGACGATGTATTAAATGCAGCAATCATATCATCTTTTCATCAGAACGGTCTATGACCGTAAAGATAGTTTCTTCGTGTGTTTTTAAGTCTTTTCCCGTAACTGTATAATTTGGTTCTTGCCCTAAGAATAACATTATCATTCGTGGTGTATCGTACCTGGGGATGACCTTCAATCATCACTCCGGGATGGAGACAATATCCACACCCAAAATTACCCATTGAATTGCTTCATGCATTGAATATGGGGTTTTGCGACAGAATCAGCAACACAATTTAAGAGAAATACCTTACTTTCTATGGCATGGTTGCAATTTTCCTGCCATTTAAAACCATCAGTTTGTAACTTTTCTAATTCTTGTAACAAAGGTGTAAGGAAAAGAGTCATTTTTGGTTCTTTTCTTCCAAACCATATTCCGGCAACCATGATATTTTTAAGTTGGAAACGCTCATTAGGTGGGAACTCATTTAGCATAATTTGTATGGGCCACATTGTGGTTTTACTGGATTTGAAAACAGGTGAGCCATCAGTATTTAATGTTACGGTCAAGTTCTGCTCGTCACTTAAGACCCGCCATTTAAGTTTCTGTATATTGTCCCATCATAGATATCAGACACACCATCAGAAACTGTACGATGTGATCTATGTTGTAAAAGAGACAGGACAATGTCTGTACTTTCCAGAAGCAACCTTAGTTGCTGTTCCATTGGAAAAGTAATAAAAAAGAAATCATCATTCGTTTTTTGGGTGTTACATTCCCGGTTGCAGACAGAGCAATTCACATTGTTTTTCACACCTGTAACATCTCCAATATAAGCATCACAATCAGGGCAGTAAAAATGTATTCGGATTTGTAAATCACTGGAAAATACACTATTGAAGACATACAATGTATCTGGTATTACTTCGGAACCAAAAATAGTATTTATCATTTTTAAAATGTCTTGTAGGGCAACAGTGGTCATTCCATGCCTCTGCACCAGTTGAAAAACCATTAATAAACAGTATATTTTTGTAGTTTTTAGAAAGGGCACAACTGGTTCACTTAGATAAAGTTTTTTTTAGATGTCTGGGGATTTCCATTGTGATTTAAAATATCAATGTTTTCGCCGTCACTTGCCTCATCACCATTGTCTCCCATAGGTTATATCATGTTTATATCACCCATGTCATAAATTTGCTCCTCTTCCTCACAGAAAGTGTCTTCGCCGTCACTTGCCTCATCATCATTGTCTCCCATAGGTTCTATCATGTTTATATCACCGATGTCATAAATTTGCTCCTCTTCCTCACAGAAAGTGTCTTCGCCGTCACTTGCCTCATCATCATTGTCTCCCATAGGTTCTATCATGTTTATATCACCGATGTCATAAATTTGCTCCTCTTCCTCACAAAAAGTGTCTTCGCCGTCACTTGCCTCATCATCATTGTCTCCCATAGATTCTATCATGTTTATATCACCCATGTCATAAATTTGCTCCTCTTCCTCACATAAAGTATCATCTGTGATGACTGTATTCGGAATTTGGATGCCCTCCGTTCGACTCTGCATTCGACGCCTCGTTGATTTTGGAATTTGACTTTGGTTGGATCGCAACCAATTTTTATAACCACTTTTAATTTTGTTTGCCATTATACAGCCAGAAGGAATCAATTATAGAAAACTGCAATTAATATTATCAATTCTGATCGCCGGATATCTTGTCTGTTTGTTTATGATTTCAGCACAGTTAACAGTGCAGTTAAGCCATAGCTCAACTATTTATTCTTCTTCTATCCCGCCAAATGAAAGTATCCCATTGAAAAATACTAAAATACTTTATTTTAATTTGAAATTTTGGGTTTTCGAATTATTTTTAGCTTTTAATGCTATTACATACATAAAAATGTTTTTAGTTCAACGTTCACTAAGAATTATTAGTGTTATATTTATTTCAATCAGTAGGTTATAAAATTCAAGCCGTACATATGTTTCTAAATATGTTATCAGTTACGTTCAATAAAGTTTACTGAAAATTGAAAATGTCCTTTAACGCAAAATAACAAGCCTTAAGACAAAGTATGCCATGTCAGTTACAATTACCTAATACCGGCTTAAGATGCGTGGTTGGTACAACTAAACTTTACCGTCATCGTACAAATATTTAAAAAAGCTTTCTTGATATGTGTATAAGAAATAGATTGGGGAAAATTTATTCTCAGTTTTAAATGGAAAGATTTGCATATTGTATACACTAAAAATTTAATTTATAGGCATTTAGAGAAATATATCAACTGTTCATATGTACAATTTTTATTAAAATATTAATATTACATGTCCTGCTTAAAACGAACTATTCAGCTATAAGCAAACGGGGACATCATTCACAGAGTAAACACTATTGCACCAAAACTTCCGTCTTAAACTACATGAAAATTGTTTGTTGGGTTGAGTGAGGTGACATACGCATAAAGAAAAATGTAGGAAGAAATCAGTTTTAAGACAAAACAAAATTTAGTTTTAAAAATGCTACTAATAATTTAAAAGAATTTAAGATTAAAATATTTAAAAGCTTGAGTCCAAATTAAAATTGATGCAGCATAGCTCTGGTCGCGATAAATGCAGTCCACTGAGGTGTTGTTACTGTCGCAAGATTTTTGGCCCAAACTTGTATCTGCATATCAATAATTTGTTAATAGAGACACTATTCAGTGCTTTTGTGATTAAAAAGGCTGGTAAAATTATGGGACTCATTACATTATTTTTCCAAAAGCAAATCTTGATCTGATTTGTATAAACTATTAAAATTATATATTCTTTTTGATTTCATAGCTTTTGTCTGCAGAACAATTGAGCAGGATAAATAAATCGACCAAAGCTGGAAAAGAAGGAGATGGTTTATTCGTTAAGAATTTGGCTGCTGCCTTATGGTCCCCCGAGGATTTGTTCAACAGGAGCGCAAATGGACTGGCTTGTGGCTTGTCCCAACAAAAAAGAGGATCCAAGACCAGAATGCACACCAAAAAAGAAAGAATTGATTGAAAGTAAGTAAAGCTTAATAAACAGATAATTTTGTCCAGTAGCTACTGTATTAGGGTAAAATCTATACAAGGTGTTAGGACTCTGACATGTGACGAGAAGGGGGGACAGGCTGGAATATTTCCTCCCTAGGCTACAAGGGCCCTAACCCTAAAAAAGGTGGCATTTTAAAGTAATTTTAATAAAAAAAAATCTTCATATTTCTTAATTAAAAGAATAGGTAAAATTTGGGTGAAAGTTAATCTACAATGGTAAGAGAAATCATGTATAATGCACTCCAATATTATGTCTGCGAAAGTATCTCCATAATTAAATTCACAAAAACTCTACCATAAATTTAAAGTTTTAAAATAATTTTCTTACCTTAACTGGCTAGTAACCTACATGGTAACTTTTACGCATTGTGCGAAAAATTAACGCATTTTACCTATTATTTTATGCTTACAAGTAAATCTACGCCATGTAAAATCTACAAAACATGTAGATTTTTATAAATGCTCGAACAATAGTGGCAAAGTTGACTGTTTTTTCAAAAAGGACACGAATTCAGATGTCAATAAAGCAGAGAGAATTGCTATTCACATCTATTTTAATTGAACATAATGTTCCGCTGGCAAGGAAACGATTGAGGCGTTTAGTTGGAGAAAACTTCCGCATGCGGCTTAATCACCAGACTTGAATCCGTCCGATTACTACTTATTTGTATCGATGGGACACTCTTCACCGATGGGAGCAGCTCTTCAATTCTTACGAAAATGGCTCGATGACTGGTTTGCCTCAAAAGAGCAATTTTTTTTAATGGCATCCACAAATTGTCAGACAGGTAGGGAAAATGTATGGCTAGCGATGGGCAATACTTCGAATAAAATATTTTTTATAATTTTCATACAATAAATGTGTATTTTCTATACAAAAATTCCTTTCATATTTACAGACCTGTTATATACAATTTTTATCCTGTGCATTTTTAAATACTATAAAAAAAACTTAACCATATACTACTTCCTTTACTCAGTCTTTTAAGCAGCTTTTTGCACTATTATTTTATTTTCCTTATAACAAAATCTTTAAATAAATGAAAAAAAATTATTTTTTAATCCTAAAATACTGTCTTTTTTATTACATAGAGTTATTAAGGCAGAGTGTTAAAGGAGAAACCAGCGATGAAGTGGAGATTGGCAGCAGGACAAAGAAGGTGATCTCTTACCTTTCATCAAAAATAACCACCGTAAGAAGAGATCACCGTAACAAACAAGCAAAAATAATATCTGAATAATGTATGTGTAATAAAAGCATATTAAAGTTATAAAATTGATAGTTATAAATCTGTAGATAATTACTAGCCATTAAATTATCACTTATTTAAACTAATCAGCTAATTATTTAAATAATTTATCAATTAACTATTTAAATTTTAATGAATTATGACTATTAATTAATTAAATTAATCAAAACATCATTTAAATTAATCAATGAAAAATTGCACTTAAAATTTTGATCATTCTGCATCCCCCCCCCCCCCCGGTAGACCACAGAACGGTCTCGCCCCCCCCCCCCCCACCACTCTCCAAATCGTTGGCACGTCTCTGTTTGTAAGTATATTCCTTTTTTATTAAATATTCTAGACAGCGGTGCTGTGATACTATGCTCTTGGAGAGCCCCCCCCCCCCACAGTTTTTAACACTTGCTTCCCCAAAATCCCACCCCTTCACAGCATGGTTCTAGAAACAACAGAATGTATATTTGATTTTATGCTGAGTTAAGTATCTATAGTCTTCCAGATATTTGCCCATGTAGCTGCAATATCTACCTCTGAGTCAAAGGAGCAAAACTCACAAATGGGCAACTTTACAGTACAGCTTTGCCGGGCCGTACAATTGAAAGTAAGCCAGAAGAGAGATATGAAACAGCCTTTATGGAATCACTCGCTGAAAATAGCCAAACCTGGCAACTCTGCTTTGTACTTAGGCTCCTATAACTCTCGCTAAATTGCAATCTATAATAAAACTCGAGCAGTTTGAGAGGTTACATGTACATATGCTATAGGGCATTAAATATGTAGCATCCATAGAGACATGTGACCATTGTCACGTCACCATCTGAAAATTACCATGGTGGTCACATCAGCATGCTGATGTCATTACATCACCAAGCTTACAGTGGTTACATCACCATGGTCGTAGTCACCAATATCACCATGGTCATGTCACTAACCATATATTGATCATGTCACCACGTCACCAGTATCAGTGTGGTCATGTCACCATGGTCATGTCACTATGGTCATGTCACCGTGCCAAAAATCACCATGGTGATTTTTTTTTCGTCACCATGGTGATACTCAGACCAGGGAGAAGGGAACTGTGCTGGCCACCTGAATTCAGGGTTTGCATAAAATAGCCCTCTAACTTTTAAGCACTGTGTACTGTATTCCAATTTCGGCAAGGATGTTTGTAGTAGGTTTAAGCCTTTAAAAACTTGCCAAAGTAGCCCTAGTGCAATCAAACTAGCTATCCTAGTGAGTTTGTAGTTATAAATTACGACGTCCGTTACTAAAAGCCCTCGTAGCACTATTGTGACGTTAATTCAACTAGTCAACCTCTGAACCAATTTAAGCAAAAGTCTTAAACCGGCGTATCGAAGCTATACTGTCCCTCTTGGAGCTGTAAAGCGTATCCCTTTTAAAATTGTAATATAGAAATTAAATTGGTCATTTTATAAATTTTATCACTTAACTAGAGAAATTAAACTTGGAGGCTTTTTCATTGCATTTATGCATCTTGGGACAACTTGACCACGATTCAAAATTGAGGCTCGTCGTTAATAGCCTCTTGTAGCTCGAGTCAGACTTAAATTAATCTAAAAACAAACCACCGACTCCATTCTGCTTATTAAAAAACAATTGTTTATGTAAACAAGTGTAGGCTTAATTCTCTAAATTAGAGATACAAAAAAAGATGGGTATAATGCAGAGGCTAAATTGATAGCTGGAATTTCAATTGTTACAGTCCAGGTTGGGAAAATGGTAAAAAAATTAAGCGTATTAATTTAAAAATGTTTAAATATCTATCTAAAGTACTGAAAGGTTAAGAAGTGTAATATATCGAGTCCGACCCAAATGGCCCTTCAGATTTGGTGTAAAATATTTGCGCTTAGTTTTTGATGCATTCTTTATAATATAACAATCTATACCATATCTTTTATAAACTGTAGTAATTCCTAGAAAATCTGATATTGGAAACTAAAAGTAGTTACAGTAATTATAAAATGCACTCTGCATGTATTCACCACCGGTCCCATTAACAGAAAATTGGCACTCTAGAGGCTGTGGCGACACAGAATAGTTTTTAATTCGGTTAAATTGACATTGGGTTGCAAAAGAAAGTATAACGATCTTTAGTTAAACTTTTAAATCGTAAAACTGATGTGTAGCAATCTCAAAAAATTGCAATTTAGAAATTAAATAGGTCATTTTATAAATTTTATCACTTAACTAGAGAAATTAAAATGGTCCCTAAGGCTTGAATTAAAAGTAATCTGTAAAAGTTTGAGACTTAAACTGAATTTTAATTTTATATTTTATTCGCATTGAACAAAGATCTATTTCCAATGTTCATTTTAAAGATGCATTGATAACTTGTTCTCATGGAAAGAAATTAGTCATGGGAAAATCAAGGTTTAGGATTTCCAAAGATTGTATTTAGGCGGGCTTCTGCTACATCGGTATTTGTATAAACCTTATCTAGATAACAACTTAAGTGAAGGTAGCACTAGTCAAAGCGTTTATTTTGTCATAGGTATGTAGTATTTCACTAGAGCAAATTGTACTTGTATAAGTTTTTAACGCAAAATTTGAAGGCGCTAATTATTAAAATCGGAAACTAGGCTTGTAAAAATCTGTTAGTAAAAGTAATGAAACCACATTGTTGACAATTAAATAAAAGTAGTCGAAGCTAAGCAGTTGTACAACAGATTAGACAGCTAAATGTCTCGCCTGGCAATATTTAGTATAGTTACGAGCTTTAATGAAACTTATTTGCGATTATATAATTAGTTAGCTGACACCAAGTATCAACTAATAGATTGTTGCAAAATTTTACTGGTTTTCTTAGTCTAATCATTGGCTAATCGGAATTACTTTGTCTGAAAGACTCGGTAGTTAATGTCATTGATACTTATCATTCATGAATTTTTTTTTTATACTTGTTGCAAGAGTCCTGAAAATCATTAGGTTTTATGATATACGTTAAAATCAATATTTTGAATTCGGTTCGTTTATTAATAGATATTTAGGAAATAATTTTGTTGATTTTTCCCAAACTTTGCTATAAAATGTCATTGCGTTTTATGTCATCGTAATCATTTTGCTTTAGTTAATTCGAAAACTAGTGTCGAGTGAGAAAATGCGATTTTATTTCTAATTAAATAAAAGTTAACCATAATTTAAACGCTTAAAGTAACTTTTGTGTAAGCTACAAGGGAAATCTTGCCGTTTTGGCAAGACCTATTACGTTTTAAAACTAAAACAAATTACTACAGCAAGGATATTTGAAATTTAAATTTCAGCACTAAAATATCAAGTTTGCTTAAGCGGTTTCGTTTCGTAGTCGTCGTCACTACTTATTCAGATAATACTGTTGGATTACGTACTTAACGAAATAAGGAATCAAATAGTAGTTGTTAATAATTCAATAACTTTCAATTTAATCTTAATAAGTTAAATCTCATTTTTATGAATTCATAATTGTATTTATTATTTTTTTAGTCTTGCTAAAAGGTAAAATACAATGTCTTAAATTTCTGAATAACTTTGAGATGGTGAGCTATATAGTATTATTATATTACGTACTTAACGAATTGATTAGTAGTTATGATTGTGTAATAAAGATTAGAAAATCAAGTTATTGCATAATTTAGTTACATTTGATTTTTTTATGAATTTATAATTGTTTTTATTAATTTATTTGGTTTTGGTAAAAGCTGAAATAAAAATGTTCGTACATTTATTACAAAGTAGGAACTGTAGGTACCTTATAGCCGTTTTAAAATTGTTAGACATTTGGTTTTTATAAATTCATTTTTTTATTAAATACCATTCTGAGTTGCTGTAAAAATTTTAACAAATCTTTTCAATCTTAATTTTCATAATTTGCAATTAATTTTTTATAAATTTTTTAGATTGCTTAATGCGTTAGCTTTCTATTATTTCTTAGTTCATCTAACTTGTGCTGGCCAAAATGATAAATCCCGTTCCGCAATACTTACTCCTGCTCTGAATAAAAAATGGATATGTGTCGCATGTTCCGGAACTAAAACAACAATTATAAGTGTTATTAGCAGTTGCCTACCTCAATCATCGAGCACGGAAATTTCAGCCATGTTTGAAGAACTTTTGAAAAATCAGATGGAAGTATTGACAGAAAACTTGATGAATTCAAAGAATCAATAAATTTTAATAGCCTTTTGATCCAGGAACTCAGGGATACTATAACATCGCTAAAAGAAGTAAACAACAATCTCCAGATAGCTAATAAATCTCTTAAGGATGATAATTTGGCAATTAGAAATGAATTGAAAGAACTCAAGATCTCAGTGACTGAACTACAACAGTATTCTCGACGAACCAACTTGGAAATTTCAAATATTCCTGAAACTGAAAATGACGATCTGAAACAAGTTAGATTGAGTGTTGTTGCCGAATGTGATCTGGCTGATAAGGCTGTTATTGTGCATAGAATAACCAGCTTTAACAAAGACCGGCCTAAACCAATAATTGTACAACTACAAACCAAGCAGCAAAGAGATGTTTGCCTCAAAAAACTGAAAGCTAAGAAAATCCAAACAACGGACGTAAGTAATCGTTTTCAAGAAATGCCTGTGTATTTCAACTAGCATCTTGCACCAGTTTTGAAAAATATTCATTTTCATGCACGCAAATTCAAAACAGAGCATAATTTCAAATACTGCTGGGTTCGTGATGGGAAAATTTTATTACGAGAAAACGAATCATCTAAAGTTCATAGAATCGAGGATTTAGATGATCTAAATGTTTCCCGATTTAAGTGATTTCTATTCTCAAAATAATACATGTCATATTATTACAAGTTTGGATGATTTGGTTAATTTATTTCTAAAAATTCCCGAACCTAAATTTAATATAATTCATGTAAATATCAGAAGTATGCGTGCCAATTTTGATAGTTTTATTTCTCAATATTCGAAATATATTTTTGTTTTTTCTATTATTATTATGTCTGATATTTGGATCTATGCAGAAGAAAGTAACTTTTATGCAATACATGGCTTTAATTCTTTCTTCTGTTGTCGTAAGGATAATAGATCCGGTGGTATAGCTGTGTTTGTAAATAAGGATTATGGTTTTGTTGAAATTTATAAACCTTTATTAACTGCTGAATCTTTGGTTATTTTTGATGCAAGTTTAAATATTTGTTTAGTGTGTTTATAGATCTCATAATTTTACCATAAGTGAATTTAATTCTGCATTTTTTCCTCTGATTGATGAACTAAAATTTGACAATATAGTTATAATGGGTGATTTGAATATTGATATCTCTATCAATGATAATTGTGTTTATGAGTATTTAAGTTGTTTAAGTAATTGTGGATATCTTTAATTTAATGACACCCCTACAAGAGTTCAAAATACTGCTTCTTGCATAAATCATATTTTCGTGAAACTGAATTCATGTTTTTCTGTGTCATCAGCAGTTTTTGAAAATGATTTAACAGATCATTTCCCAATTATATGCAGTTTGAATTTCAAAAATTGTAATGTAATAAACAAACCAAAGCACATTTATTCAATTAATTATGAAATGTTTTTTAATTATTTGTTATCTTATAAATTGAAATTTACCTCGGATGATGCGCTAAATCATCAATATAATGATTTGATATTTAAATTAAATTCTTTAAAAAATAATTTTAAATTTCCTAAAAATTTAGATAGAAAGTTCAGAAAGTGTTGGATGACTCCGGATATTTATTCTTTGGTTGTTAGAAAGGAAAAGCTTTTGAAAAAATTAAAAAAATTTCCTCATGACAGAATAATTCAAATTGCTTATAATTCAAATGTTAACTTCTTGAAATCTGTTATAAGAAAAAGAAAGAATGAATATTATCATAACCAGTTTAACAATTTATCTTCGAGTAAGGATAAGTGGAATTTAGTAAATAAAATCATAAACAAAGTAAATAAAGTGGTATTACCAAAATTGGGTGATGATGGTATACTTGCAACAAATTTTAATTTTCACTTCACAAATATTATTACAAACCAATCTTTTATTGATAATAATGAGTTCAAAAAGTATATTTTCTTTATTCCTAATACTTTTGTTCTTTATGATGTCTCTGTCGGTGAGATAGTTGAGACTGTTAATTTTTTTTTTTGATGGTGGGTCTTGTGATTATGATGGGTTAAATTTTAAGATTTTGAAATTTCTTTTACACAAAAATGTAGACTTTTTAATTAGCTTTATTGATGAATCTTTTTGTCAAGGTATATTTCCGGACGCATTGAAGCTTGCTACTGTCACTCCAATTTTTAAATCGGGAGATAAAAATATTTTACATAATTACCGACCTATATCAATTTTGCCTAGTTTTTCAAAATTAATTGAGAAAATCATGTCAAACAGAATTTATCAATTTCTAAACAATTCCCATTTTTTTGCTGAAAATCAATTTGTTTTTTTGAAAAATCGTAGTACTACAGATGCTCTCTTGCACTTTTCAAACTTTATCTACAATAGTATTAATAATAATAAGAAAACTCTTGATGTATATCTAGATATTACTAAGGCTTTTAATAGCGTTAATCATAAAATATTAATTCAAAAACTTCTAGCTGCTGGTATAAGAGAAAATTGTAAAGACTGGTTTATTTCGTACTTATCAAATCGAAAGCAAAGGGTTAAGGTTGGAAAAAGTTTTAGTCAATATTCTGATATGTCCACTTCTGTTTTTGGTTTTTATTAATGATTTATGTAAACTTAATTTAAATTGTAAAATGATTACGTATACAGATGATTCAGTTCTCTTGTATTCTAGTAATGACTTTGATTCCCTAAAAAGAGATGTAGAGAAAGATCTAATGACAATTAGCAATTGGTTTTCTATAAATGATTTAATCTTAAACTTAAATAAAAGTAAATTTATGTTTTTCAGTTTAAAAATTTTAGATTTAAATTTTTCTCTTAAATATCATTTAACAACATGTAGGCAAAGTATTGACTGTTCTTGTATAAGTTTAAACTCTACAAATAATATAAAATATCTTGGACTGTATATAGATTCTAATCTGAAATGGAAAACTCATGTTTCCGAGTTATTAAAAAAACTCCGTTTTATATTATACAAATTTTATTACCTAAGAAAAAAAGTTTCAAGAGACTTTCTTATTAATTTATATTATTCCTGGTTCTATCCCATCATTAATTATGGCAGTATTGTATGGGGAGGAGATTATAAAAACAATATTAATCCGTTGATTTCAATTCAAAACAAATGTTTTAAAAGTTTGAAAGGACTTCTATTTCAAACATCCCCATTTTTAAATTTACTACCGATTCGACATAATGTTATTTTTCGAATGATTTTATATAGTTATTTACATCGTAATAATTCTTTTTGTAATTTAAAAGTAAATATTTCAGCTAGACGTTTAAATGAAATTTATCATATCCCATTTCCACATAAAGAAATTTTTCGAAAACAATTTTCATATTTAGCCCCAAAAGTATTTAATAAACTACCTACTGAACTTCAGAGTATCCCTTCTTTATGCAGGTTTAGAAATTCTTTATTTAAATTTATTTTGTCAATAGACGATATTGATGTATTTTTTTTTAATTTATAGAAGCGAACGGTTTTTATATATATATATTTCCCGCTGACCAGAATTTGATGCATTTTGTTTTGATTATTTAGCATTGCATTGCCACTTTTTTCTTTGTGTGTATATTTATGTATTTAAATTTATTATTTTGTGGTTTTTCTTATTTCAATTTATAATGTCTTATTATTGTGTCTTTCAATTATAATTATGTTTATATAGTCACATATACGGTTTTTTTTTAACCCCCTTGTGACCAACAAAAAATTTCTGTAATTTTTTTTTTTTTGTGTTAATAAAATGTTTTTTTATTTTTTTGTTAGTTTTACAACTTTTATTATGAGTGTTGTGTATGAAGGCCGTGGTAAATTGGAGAAAGACACTGACACAAGTATTTGAAATGCTAGCTGAATTTGCAGAACCAACACATTTTTTTTTGTCCACTAGGCATCGATCTTCTCTTTCGGGAAATGTGAATACATGTCCTTTATCGTCCTGCTTTCTTAAACCATAATTTGAAAACTTTGAATATATTTTTAAACTTAATATTTGTGAAAATTACAGAAAATTACAATTTTGTTTTTTATTTCATCGAAGTTGACATTTTTATGGAATTTCCCAGTACACTCCGCCCCGCTCGAATCTTCCATAACAATTGTTTTTTCATGTCATTTTATTGTTATAAATTTTCTCTTATAAGTTACCAAAATTACTTGGCTATGTTCAATTTTCTTGATATATTTTTTTGTTGTTTTGCAAAAGTTATATCAGGAAATAAAATACTTCTTTGATATGTGTGCTTGCTTTTTTAGTCACAAATAATTACAACATTGTAACCATCATTTTTTTTACGGTTTCTTTGTACTTCAAAATATCTTGAATCTAAAACCATCGGGTGCCATTAGTCACCCTTGAGTATTATGAACACTTCAGATAAGGTACCAAATTAGAATATCAGACAGTGATGTTTTTCTTTAAAAAAACTTACCTAAAAAATATTGAATTCATTTGGAAAAAATAATAATTTAGGATCAAGTTCACTGGTATTTTATTAATGAATAAATGACGCTTATCGTAAAAGCGGACTCAGTATTTAAGAAGGGTGACCGTATTATATGACAACCGTATATTTTCCCATGGGCTTTAAATTGAGAGCAATAAAGTTTTCACACATAAAACTCTTTTTATCAAAAAACCCCCATTGTTCTACCTTTTTTTACCTTCAGATATTGTGTCTTGAACAAGATGTTCAGTCTCTCTCTTGAATGTTTAAAAATGTATAAGACTTTCAAAGTAGAACTCGACGAATTCAGTATGTTTTGAAGTACGTGAAACCATAAAAAAAAGTCATTTGTGTGGCAAAGCTGGGGTTACATCCAATTGTTGAAATACCAAAATTCGGGTTCAAATGGGGTCCAGGTGTCTCTATGATACTTGTAGTAGGGTCTTAAAATTTCACAGTTCCGACTGTGAAAATTGGTTTTTTTCTCTGAAATTTTTCCGTCCAAATGCATAACGCTGTACGCTTGATCTTCTATAGTGAATTCCGGTATCGGCAGCTTTCTAAAAATAAAAATTATTATTAGTTGAGATAAAATGTGTAGCAAGTCATTGCTGCCTAACCCTAATGAGTCTCTGGGTATACGATAGTGTAAATCTGTTATTATTTTTTAATCAGTAATTTAATTTACTACAGGGTGGCGCAAATAAAAGTGGCCCCGGCATGGAGCTAAGAATGCAGAGAGATGCTTGGCGAGAAAAACTATTGAAGCCGTCGGAAAGCCGCCATGTCGAATTCATAAATTATTCAAGCGTTCAATAGCTACACTTGGCAAACCAGTTTTTTCATTGGTTGGTTTGGTCAGTAACTAGACTAGAGCTACACATGGACAGATCTTAGTGCGGGCTGTGTAGGTGTGAGTTGATCAGGTCAGTGCATAGGGGAAGATTGCATAGTTGCCGGCAAATAATTCGCCAAGCGTTTCTTTGGGCTTACTATTGAAGCGATCAATAGCTTCACTTAGCAAACCTGTTTTTGAATTGGGTTTTGACTTGGCAGCATTTCTATCTTATTCCTATCTCCATAGCCGGGCCACTTTTATTTGCGCCACACTGTATTTGAGGGCTCCCAGCATATATGCTAGGCCTGATCTTCCACATGGTAAGTTAGGACTTGCCTTCTACTCTCTTCATTAAAGTACGTTGTTACAACTGGTTTAGGAGACCAATTCTGACTACCTTTTCAACAAGGTCATTATCGAATTATTTCTATTTTATCCCGTCTGAAACGTGTTATAAAGGCTCAAAACAACAGAAAACCCGCACATTAATCAAGAAAGAAATTAACTAAATGATTTGAGCCACTTGCAGCCCTCTTGTAGTTCTAATGCTATGTTATAGGGAACAGGGGCTTATTGCGATATAATTCAATAATGATTCTTTTTTAGTATATCTCGGCCGTAGACAAATTTAGGACATAAGTTAATCGAACAATCTTTTAATCAAATCTAAATGTTTGCTAAAGGCATGCCTTGAAAAAAAATCGGATACATAACGATATTAGTTCTAAAAAAAATTTCAGATATAAAAAAACCCGCACTCCTTCACCCGGGTTAACACTTGTGCTGCATCGACTTTTGTTGCAGCGTAATGTTTCATTAATAGAGTTACCCGAATTCTTATTTCTCTCTTGATGCCTTAAGACACTCTTCGTAGTAAAAGTGTTATTTTAACAATACCAAACAAAATTATTTCACTTACTCTAACTTCATATATGATCTGAGCAGGTTTCGGTTAACTCGGAGTTGCTCTTTCTGCTCGTCTGTGTATTTGCAGGTCTGGTTGTTCACGGTGATCTGTCCGTCTGGGTGCGGAAAGTTAATCTGCGCGGTGTTGAAGCCCACGGATCCCATCCAAGAGGCAAAAGGGTTGTAGGGTGGGTTTACCTGCAAAAATGTATTTAATTTCACTCATTTACTTACTTAACTTACTTATTCGAACAAAACACATGGGGCCCAGATGGCCTAGTGGGTGTGATCGCAACCCGCATTATACGCTAACAGTCTGCGCCCACGGATCCCATCCAAGAGGCAAAAGGGTTGTAGGGTGGGTTTACCTGCAAAAATGAATTTATTTAATTTCATTCATTTACTTACTTAACTTACTTATTCGAACAAAACACATGGGGCCCAGATGGCCTAGTGGGTGTGATCGCAACCCGCATTATACGCTAACAGTCTGCGCACTGTACCGGGTGCGGGCTCGATTCCTGCTTTCGCCCTGGTTGTAATTTCTCTTGGTGTGTCAGTAAAAATTCTGCCTGTTTCCCAGGTAGCACACCAACGTCGGCCAATATTAAAGAAAAATATTGGCCGACATTGGTGTCAATATTGGCCGACGTCAAAATGGACCCCCCCCCTAGCAAATATTGTACGACGTCGTTTTACGACATTGACCAACATTTATCAACGTCGTACAATATCGCATATAGACATTGGCCGACATAAAAATGACACCCTTCCGGATATTGTACTACATCAGTTTACGACATTGATCAACATCGCATATTGACATTGGCCGACATAAAAATGGATCCCTTGCGAATATTGTACAACATCGGTTTACGACATTGATCAACATTAGTTGTACCACATTCATGGGCGTTCTTTTACAGTACTTTTCAATTATACATTTTCCCATTTCCTTCGCATAACTTTTTAACTCATCTGTTTGTTGAGTAGAAAAAAAATATTTACAAAGGTAATTTTCTTTATGTTTTTCTAATTAACAAAATTTTTGTTAATTAGAAATATATAAAGAAAATTACCTTTGTAAATAATTTTTTTTCTACTGAACGAACAGATGAGTTAAAAAGTTATGCGAAGTACAAATGTATAATTGAGAAGTACTGTAAAAGAACGCCCATGAATGTGATACGACTAATGCTGATCAATGTCGTAAACCGATGTTGCACAATATTCGCAAGGGTGTCATTTTTATGTCAGCCAATGTCAATATGCGATGTTGTAAAACAATTAACAATAGGTTAAATAAATCATAATTAATCAAGAAATAGTGTATTATTAGTACTATTGTAATTTCAAAAACTAGTAATTCAGACAGCTATATAAAACACTACATTACGACATAGCTCTTTTTTTCTGTACTGCTTCAGAGTCTAATTAAAACAAATTTTACGCATTATTATTCATACATTAAATATCTGATACATTGCACATATTTTCCCCAGATTGTTTAAAGTTAACTACACAACATATCTGGATGTATTTATATAGGGATGGTCGATACCATTAAAAGATGAAAAATTACTGTAGGTAGAGTTGAATAAAAATATGTTTACGTACCTCCATTGGGTATAGGTTTTATTTCATATAATTAAAGTGTAGAGAATTAAAGTGTATGTACAAACTTCAATTAAACTATTTTTACATGTAATTTTATTAAATTTCATGTTTTAGATAGTTATGTATTTTCTACTTTAATATATTAAAAAAAAAAAAAAAATTATTAATTCGTACAGAAGCTTTAGAAATATTGCTAATGCTTCTGTACGAAATGTTTCACAAAAAACAAATCATAAAATTAATAACTAATTAGACTGTTCTATATTTATTCAAGTACATATTCATGTCTCTATTTACTGTAGCACTGAATACAATATGAGGGATTTGATATTTACACTTTACCAAGAATAAAATTGATCAAATAGTCCATCATTAATTTTATGACAGATATTCACTAAAACATCTTACACAATAATGAAATATACATATTTTAAAAAAAAATAGAAATTTATTTTAAATCCAGCATTATCTTAACAATCTTTTTATAACAACGTGCAAAAAAGTTCACTTTTTTATATCATATTCATTCATATGATTGTTGCGAAAATGACACTTTACGTGCTTACGTCACAGACAGTGCCGAAAGTGTTGCTACTTACAGTTTGATTATCCTGTTCTGTTAATAAAGAATTAATGATATCGGTTTCTACATTGTATACTTTAGGTGGCCGTGCTAAATTGTAAAAACTTAGACATTCTACAATTGTCAAAAACTCAAAAGATGCAAGATAATCGTTGCTGTCTTTACATTGACGAATCACTGCAAATAAACTTTCAATTTTATCTTGGCTTATACATGAAGTCATAAGATATTTGAAATTTAAACTTTAGGTCAAATACTAGACAAGTGATAAAACTGTTGATAATAAAACCACCTTCATTAAGAGCATGGATTTCTAAGTCATACAAATACGAAATAAAAGTTTACAGAAGTAGCAAAACTTCCCTTTACTTTTTACTGTCCATTTGCACTCTTTTAAGCGAAGTACCTCTCCATCAATTTTAATGTTTCCATCTGAATATCGGATCTAAATTCAATTACAGTTCCAACTCCTTCACATACACTTGTCGAGTTTTTTGATAAGGCCTTCTAATGTCTTGGCTTCTACCGGTTTTGTAAAAATAGAAATGTTCTTCACGTATCCAGTGCAGGTATATGTATCCCGAAGCTTCTCAACATCAATTTGTTTGCAGGGCAAAGCAAATAGATTTGCCTCTCTCCATGAACAGAAACTTATGACATTTGGATTTTTCTCGTAACTTTGATCCACATTTTGAAGGCAAAGCTATCTTGTAAATGTCTTCGATATTATTTTCTTCTGTGATGCTCTAAGTGTTAAAATCAATTTCTGGTTCACTAATCTTCAAGATTTTTCTCCTCCTTCTACCGAATTTTTTGTTTTACGTTTCACAGGAACTTTCTTTGATAAAGAATGGGGAAAGTCAGGGAATTTGGTTGGAATTGACTCTGTATATAACAGTCTTACCTCTAGGCATTAAAACTTCATTGTTAATTATGCATTTATAATGGCTCTCAATAAAATCATCTTCAAAGTGCACTTCACACGATTGTCTTCTTTCAAGTTTCAAGAACTTCTGCATTTTTTGGCACAGAAAACAACGAAAGTTTCTTACTGTTCGATCTGTAGCCAGGAACAAAACAATGATACTGTTTGTTTCTCGACTTTTTTATTACAACTCATTATACAAATAGTTTTTGATTTTTTTTTCATTAAAGCCGGCGTATTACTGCAGATTTAAACGACTAAAATAATCGAAAACTTATAAGAACCTTAAGAATACAGCCTTGATCGTACTATCCTCCCTGATGTAAACAAACCCTAAAGCTAACGTTTTTATGTTGATCTCAGCGCCATCGATAAACCTAAAACCCGTTTTTAAAAAACCTCACATCCCTAAAGCACTCGAAGAAGTCCTATTTCCGCGTTTTCTTATTAAGCTTAACACTCACGTGAATCGAGTACCTAGTAAACATCGATCAATGTTGGCCAATGTTATTTCATCGACGTGGTAGCCACAATGTCACCAGATGTCCCCACAATATTCGAATATTTTCAAAAATTATTATTTTTTTAAATAATGACTAAAACTTATCTGCATTATTATTAACATTATTGTTTCATTCTTCCAACATCAAAATAAAATGAATTTACAGTCATACTAATTTAAAAAAATTCCCAATGCCTGTGAATGTCGACAGATGTCGCGATTACAACGTTCAACTTTCCTCGACTTTCGCAATGTTGGCCGATGTCGGTAGAATGACGGCCAACATTGTTGTGCTACCTGGGTTCGGCCTTACTTGAACGAAGGTTTATAAACGGGTCTCTGATCAAGCACGCAAACCGGAAAATATATGTACCAACCTACCTACCTACAAACCACATACAAAATCAGATAATAAGATCGCCAAAGCAATTTCCTCTTTGCCCTAAATGCTAAAAAGAACAGGCATCACCTCAGCACATTTTCGACTACCTTACACTGGACTGGACTGGATGGACCTTGTCCACTCTAGTTTTAGACTTTATTTTGTGAATCTCGTTGATTTCGATAGGCTTGGTCGATTTACACCCAATAACTTATCTAAGGTCGAAATCTAAAGAAATAAAGAAGTATCGACAGTAGAACTCCGATTGTCCGAAGTAATTGGGACCTAACCACATTAGGATAATCCGTAATTCAGACAATTGGTTTTAATCAGAAGTATATACATAATAAATCAATTTCCTTTTTATATGACAGATGAGTACCTAATATAAAAGCAGGTACAGTTAGCACAAAAGTTTACATACTAATTATAAATTTTTATACCCGGCCTATATGTTGCTGTTCGTCTCTGTTGGATATCATGCCAAAAAAATTACTAGGCATGACCTCCAACAAAGACAGATTGGACTAGGGGCAATTTTCTTGAAATTCGCATAATCGCCAACGCTTCGGATAACTGGAGTTCTATTTGTACCTGTTTCTCCAGAATGTAAAACTTGGGTTTCGGCAGTCCTTCAAGATCCAGCTTATAATCATTTCTGTATTCCCCTAAGTAGACCATGGGACATTTAAAATAGGCGTCCCCGAACACCTGGATGACCTTGTCCCTGTTGGCGAAGGTGCTATTTATGTCTAGGTCACCCAAAAGCTCGTCCGCTACAGTCTGAGGGAACTTTCTGAGAAACCTTTAGGAGAAAGAAAAACCACAGAAACTTTAGGAGGGAATACAGGGTGGCGCAAATAAAAGTGGAGTCCCCGGCATGGAGCTACGAATGCAGGGAATTGCTTGGCGAGAAAAACGATTGAAGCAGCCTGAATGCCTCCTAGTCGAATTTAGAAATTATTCTAGCGTTCAATAGCTTCAATTGCAAACCTATTTTTGCATTAGTTGGTTTGGTTTTTACTACACTAGAGCTGAACACAGGGATTATTGGCGAGTTCAGATCTTAGTGCGAGTCGTGCAAGCGTGCGTTGATCAGATCAGTGCACAGGTGAAGATGGCATAGTTACCGGCAAATAATTCGCTAAGCGGCTGTTTGGGCTTAATATTGAAGTGGATGCACATGACAAACCTGTTTTTGCATTGGATTTGACTCGGCAGCATTTCCTGTCTGATCCTTAATTCTAAGCCGGGCCGCATATTTCTATTCCTTACATACAAGTAACGCCTCGCCAGTGACGTCACCACGCCTTCACGATGCCCATGCGAACGTTCTATAGTTTTACGCTTTCGTTCTTCGTGTTCGCTTTGCGGCTTCGTGTTATAACTACATAAGAAAATTCTATTTGCAATGGAATTATCGAAATCTGAATCTATAATAATAAAAGAAAGAGTCTGTGTGTGTATCTGTTTGTCTTCGGATCGTAAAAGACCTACTTATACTGCCCTCAGAAATTCGAAATTTTTAAGATAGATTCCCTTTATTACCAACGTGTGCACCTGAGGCTTAGTTTTTTCATATTTGTTCCATTTTTAGAGAAAATTCGAATTTTCTGAAATAAATACACCACTTTCGCTCAAATCCGATAATTTTTTCTCTTTCCTGATGCCATCGGCTGAAAAAATTAAATAAAACTTTTAACGAAAACATTTAAAATTCAAAATATTTATTTTATTCTTTTGCCATTACTATCAGAAACTAAATTCATTATCTGAAAAATAATTGACATGTTTCAAGTGACGTAATTCCGCCAGTCTTCATTCCCGGATTTTAATGTGGGTTTATTTGACGATTTTTTCATTGATTTTTCTGTTGACTGCATGTATGCATATTTAAGCAATAAATGTATAGTTAAGCTTTTACTGAACTATGATGGTTAATAAAGGCCATCGCACTAGAACTGCCATTAGTGTTTTATGTCTTTATTTTTTCGCCAAATACGTTGCCAAACTCGCCAAATTATTAACTAAAATTCGCCAAAGAGGTAATTTTTTTTATAAATAATTTATAATCTGGTCGGTTGTTCGAAGGTCATTGTGTTAGAGCTGTATAATGGGTGTGGGTAGCTATATCTATTTTCTCGCCAAATTATTTCCCAAAACGCGCCAAATGAGCTAAAAGGTTTTATGTATTTATGAGGGAATTGTGATGACATTTATGAGTGCATTTTATAGCGTATTTTTCATTTTGGAATTTTAAGGCAATGAAACGGGATTTTATAATTTATAACGAGCGGAAACAATAATAAGTTCATGATCCTATAACAGGTTATATGGTACACATATTTGGAATCTATTTGATATTTTTTTATTCCGTGGGAAGAACGGGTATAAATTTGCTAGTTACAAATATGAAATTACAAAACAAAAAAACTTTTAATTTTCAATGCAACTTGAAAGACATTTAAACGTTAGTGCAAGGAGCAATTTGTTTTACTAACGCGACTATTTTACAATGGCCTTCAAATGTAAAATACTTGCACCTATTTATATGTTTAAATAATAGAAGATAGGTAATTAACTAAAAGATTTTTAAACACAAAAATATTCGTGGTAAATAAACAAAAGACGAATTATAGCATTGTTTATCATAAAACTTTGTTTATCATAGTACTTTGCAGTTTTATAGGCTTGTTATATGGACTATGTATAAAAACAAACAAATAAAATAACGTAATCAAACAAAATTTGAGGCAAAAAAATAACATATTTAGGCAAAGATTTGTTTTCACTTAATTGTAAAGCAATTTGGTGCAATTTGCACCTTAGTTGCCGAACCAAAACAATCGGAGTGACGTCACTACGAGATGGACAATGATTGGCTACATTCATTCCGGGTTCGCTCGGCAGCATGACGTCACTGTCGATGTGTCATTTGCATGTAAGGAATAGAAATGTGCAGCCGGGCCACTTTTATTTGCGCCATCCTGTATAAATTGTCAAATCTAAAAGGTGAACAACATTAGTCACGCAATATTTTTTGGGGTCACTGTTGGATATATTGATAAAAGTCTAATAAAGTTACTACTCCTGATAATTATTTAAAGTAACTGAATGAAGAACAACACATCATACGTCTTGACTCGCGGACAGTTTTATTCTGAAGTATGGCGAATACAAAATGTCATGCGTGAACAATCCACGCCCATTTCACAAGAATTAAATTAAAGTAGTGCTGCCATCTGCCATCTAGATTAAATGAATGTAAATAAAATAAATACTATAAAAGAACATTATATGTTAGTTACGTATTTCAACTGTCACGTGGTCCAGACCTATAAGATGTTCGTTATTCAAAATGATCACAATGTTTTCACTTTTAAACATTTTGAAATGGACGTATAAAGTATCTTAATAACACATCATATGTATCAAACATATGCGATGCGTAGAGGATAATATCAAAATACCAATATTCCACGCAAGCAACTTTTGTGGCACGTACCTTCTGGCGACTTTCTTCGCGCAAGCGGCCGATAGGGGGATTTCTTTCTCGCCAAACGCTCCGAATACCTTTTGGAAGGCGGCGGTGAGGAGAGCGCTGCCATCGTCGCTTGTAAAGCTGGCATATGTGTCCCTTAATTTACTTATATTCTGATACTAAAAAAGTAATTATTATGTACTATACATTTAATTCAAGAAATAACGTATCACATTAAACAGAATGTATGACATATATGACTTAATCCCCTCAAAACTTATATATTTAACCCTAACTAAACTTCATAATTTAAATTACCTTTTTCACATATCTTTAATATTACTTATTAAAGTCTTTAACATCCCAACAACATACCAGTGGCGTCATTAGTCGTGTCACGTACTCGTTCCCATATAAAATTTTTAGTCAGCACATATTTTAAAAAGGACCTTATAACCCTTTCCCATCACCGATCCTAAGAGACGTAACTTATAGGGGGAGGTAGCCTCTCCCCCCCCCCAATAATTTTACAGAGGGCGCCATTTTGGGCGCCGTTAGGCGCCCAAAATGTTGTCCTCTTTGATGTTTTTAACAGTTATAACTTTTTAAAACAATTATTTAACAAAAATAAGTAAAAAAGTCTTTATTTTATATTTCAATTTGGGCGCCCTCTGAAAATTTCCTTCAGTAATTTTTTCCCGCCATTTTTTCAGACCAAATTCCTTTACAAATTCTTACCGTTTCAGTCAGAAGGAAGGTCGGGAAAGCAAAATTCCACCCTCTCACTGATCAATTTTCGCGAAATAACGGTTACAGTCCACTCAGCCGAAAGCCCTAAACCGCAAAATCTCGCCAAATTTCATGGCAACATATTCACCATTATGGCGATAATGTTTTCAACATAGATTTTTCTTTTCCTATCCTGCACTTCAGGATGGCTAACAATTTGGCTCGTTTAGCGCCCTAAAATAGCAAAAGAGTTCCAGAAAACAAACCATTATATACGGCCCCTCTGAAGAAAGTTTAAAGCTTATCACAAAGGGGCTGGGGTTGTTGCTGAAGAGAGTGACTGTCATAATGATGGATCGATGGCTGGGAGGCCAGTGTCCACTATTTAAAACTGTATGGAAAGTACACAAAGCGATTTGGTTGCACGTTCCAAAGTCGCCATGTGTGTACTTTAAAATAATTTATACTTTTGTTTAGTTTAATTAATGTCGAATTAGAGGTTGCGCGAGTGCTATTTTTTATATTTTACTAAGTCCATCGCCTAATTATAAACTATTTGTTTTTACATTTGCAGAGCATCTATAATTTAAATGATTATTTTAGTAGTTTAACTTTTTATTTGTTTAATTTAGATATTGGTTATAGGTTTATGAAAACTTTTTTTTTTCATGACAATAAGGGTGTGATATAGATCAGCCATGGGGTCTTATGATAAAGGAGTGATATACTAAACTTTTGGAAATTAACCTTTTCCAAAAACAAAAGTTTTTAACATAAAAATACCTTTTACTAATAGGTAAGGTTAGTGTTTGAATATCGGCACACTAGAACTACATGAGGGCTATTGATGAAAGGCGTTATTATTTGGAACCACAGTCAAGTGACGAGACGACACCTGAGGCACCCAACGAAATTGTTTAGGACGACATCGTACGCAGCGTTGGCAGGACTTTTGAGCATATTTAACGTGCACTCTCACTACACAAAGTATTATTCGGCGGACAGTTTTGTCTGCAAGGGTCGTCTATAGGTCGGCAGTTATTCTGGCAATGCCCAGACCCGAACCTGAGACCTTCCGCATGCTAGGCGAACGCCTTTATTTGTAGCCCATTTTATTTGTCGAGTATTCGAAAATGTTAAAATTAAAGTGCAATTTTTAATTTACACTTTTCCATTATCAATGTGCAAGAGCAATTTTAGCCTACTTATCTTTTTTCAATTCGAAAATTTTAAAAAAAAAAAGTAGGTATATTGACAGGTTGACGATGTCCGTCCGTGCCCCCCTCCCAAAATCGGTTCTATTCGCCGGATCTGTCTGCATGTTATGTCACTGGACGGCAATGTAGTCGACCGTAATTTTTCAAAAATCCGATCTCTCCCCGATTTTTCACACTTTATAATTTTCCTTTCTAAAATTAACATTTGATTCGCATTTGATAAATATGCGCCTCCCCTCAAATTTATGTTTTCAATCAATAACAACTTTGTGCGGGAATAAGACTTTATTTACTGAAAAGAACCATTCCGTTATTCTTGCAACAAATATCCGATTATTACTAAAATTCATAACCAGCAATTAGTTTATAGGTTAATATTAAAACGAGGCGGCGTTGTACTTAAACTTATTTGGATTATTACTCCGATTTGTATATTTAAATGAAGCTGATAATATTGTCTAGTGCTAACCTATAGCTACTTCTTTCTACCATTTTCTTTTTTTGGTGACTTGCTGATATAAATATATTATTCAACTTAACCACATTCAGGGCTCCCAACAGATTTTCAACTTGTCCCTAGGGAAAAAAGGGACTCAGCATCTTAAAAAAAGGGACCTAAAAATATTAAGTTAAATGATATAGTAGTATTAGTATTCTTCGTAGCAGGTACGGGGGTCAAAGTTTTAGCTTGTCTTCAGGCTCCTGAAGACCAAGGGCAGAAAATTTAGTTTTTTTTTTAAATAGAAACTTTACATGTCCTTCATTGTTATACTTTCATCTATAAATACCAATGCATAAAATTACACAAAAAACACTAAAGCTATTTACAGAAGAAATATACTTTATTTTAATTCAAATTAAAATACTATTTTTTATCAAAATTAAAGAGTTGGTTAAAGAAAATTGGTTTCCAGTAAAGAAAAAAAAAATACATCTCCTCCCTCTTCAGAGATTTAGACAATTACCTATAAGCTACCAATTATACATTGTTTAGTCTTCTGCTTAATGTCTTAAGATAACCCAAAATCATAAAAAAAAATCTTTAGATTTTTTTTGTTTTTAAAAAGCTGCTTTTCTACTGTTTACAGTGATAGAAAAGACTAAATTGAAAATTTAGTAATTAACATACTTGTTAAACAACAAAATTAACATAATAAAAAGAAATTAGGCGTTTCGAGGTTTTTTAGGAAAACAAGTTGTAATAACAGAATCCTTTTTGTCGATTCTCTTTTCTAAGCATTATTTCTTTTTTTACTACATTCGGCATTATTTTTCATAGCCCCTTTAAGTATGGCCTGGGCAACCTGAGCTTTAGTAAAGTCCTTTTTCTTTATTACATCTCTTAGTTTGTCATTGGCATCTTCTAATAGCTCACTGACTGCAGAAATGTGAACTGTTTCCATTCCTTTAGCAGCTTTCAATTGAGATTCCCATTTTTCAATATCATCTTTACTTTGTTCAAACTTTTTGAGTTTTTCTTCTTCCAAAGTTTAAACTTTGTAGTAGGAAGAAGAAATCCGATTGGTGAACGGAATTTTTTTTCTTTCTAATAAGCAGGGAAAAGGAAAAACGTCCACCTGTTTATCGTGAAAAAGGGAAAATAGGGACCAGGTTCGTGAAATAAGGAGTTTTAGGGAAAAAAGGGACCAGTTGGGAGGCCTGCACATTTTATTGAATAAATAGCATTATTTTTAGCGGAATACATTAAAAAAAAAACTTCACAAAAAATATAACTCTCTACTAGTGCATACTGTTGCAATTTGGCAACATACACGTTAATTCGTTTTGATGACTTTAAAATATTGTTCATGTTCGCCAACTTTAGCAATTTATCTATTAGAAGCTATGTTCATATTTTATAATGAAAATTTAACTATTTAAATAAATAAATAAATAAATAAATAAATAAATAAATAAATAAATAAATAAATATATATATAATATATATATATATATATATATATAATATATATATATATATATATATATATATATATATATATATATATATAATATATATATATAAATATATATATATATATAATATATATATAATATATATATATATATATATATATATATATATATATATTATAATATATATAATATATATATAATATATATATATATATTTTATATATATAATATATATATATATATATGGCGATGCCATTGTTAAAAAAATGAATATAATTAAGTTCCAGGGTAAAAAGATTTTTTTAAAAAGTATTTTCTGCAAAAAATTAAAAAATTTCAAGTTCTACACAAATACGCATTAGCGAAATTTAATTTGAAATCACCAATTAATAACTCACTGCCTTACATTAGAACGATTTTGCGAATAATTACTTCGATACAAACCTATATTGCCCTCCCATTATCAAATGTAGTATATTGATAGTTAATTACAATAAGTAAAGCAAATAAA
>JAFNEN010001304.1:0-36600 GCA_019343175.1 Oedothorax gibbosus
TTTGTATTTTTTTTAACATAAAACACTTATCTAGGGGTACCTTTTTAGGTATAAGTTTTAATTTTTTTCAAAGAAAAAAAAAAAAAAGTTGTCAAAGGTATACGTTACCTTAAACACGACTATAAATGCACACTATCTGTTAGATGGCGCCATGAAAAAATTTACGTTTGCGATTGGCCAGATCTTAACCTATGAAGCGCCAATAGTGTCAGTAACCCAGTGGTTAGGGCGTCAAGACTCGCATGCAGTGGTCCCTCGGTTCTAACCATGTCACTCTCAAGCGTTTTTAATTATTACAATAGTTACATTAATTTAAGATAAAAGAATAAGTTTTCATTTTATATATAATTAAATTTTTAATTCATTTTATTTATATTAATTTTATTATTAACCCTCTGAGGATAAGCAAATTGGCTGGGTGACTAAAATTGTTTTCACTGATTTATATTAAAAAATTTAACTGAAAATTTAATTATTAATCTCGACAGTAGGATAGTTATAAAGATAGTATTAGAGAAAAATTTATTTAATCAATATTTGACAAAAGAAAACATTTAAATATGAATCAGGCAACCATCCCCCCCCCCCCCCAATCTAATCTGAAATAAACTTTAACAATGGTAAGAATTGATAGAAGTTGTAATACTATAAGTTATAAGACCTAAGAAGCACCAAGTATCAGTAGCCCAGTGGTTAGGCCGTCAGACTCGCATGGCAGTGGTCCTCGTTTCTAATTTCGGTCCTCTCAAGCGTGTTAATTTTTAAATTAGGAATTTGGAAGAAATTAATTAAATTTTTTAGCAATATTTTTTTTTTAAAATGCACAAATACCTACCATTTAAATTATTTAGTTTCCTGAAAAATCATTTAAAATGTTGCAAAATAGATTAATAACTGTTGTGTGTAACATCGGAATCGGCATTATTAACTCCGACTATAATCATAAATAAATGTTCGTTTCCGGTTTTATGTATAAAAAACAAAAAAAATATTAAATTTATATTGTAAGAAAATGATGAAATACACTACTTATGAGACAATATTAATATATAGTATATATAAAACTGAGTTTCACTGCATGCGATTTAAATTAAAATTTTAACTGAAAATGTAATTATTAATTTCTACAGTAGGATAGTTATAACGGCTCCTCCGTGGCTATAAATTTTAAAATTTAATAAAAATTATTAAATTTATAATTTAAAAAAATTATGTGTGTTGCTGAGTTCATAAACTAAATTCAGAAATCAATAAATTAATTTTAATCATTTACTGTATAATTCCGATATTAAAATCAGTTTAGTTGAATTAACGCCGCACTAGAGTCGCACTATATCGATATTTATATTTTAAAATTTCACATGTACAATTTAAACACGACTAATAAATGCACACTGTCTAAATGACGCCATGAAAAATAATTTACGTTTGGGATTGTGCCGGATTTTAAACCAATGAAACGCAAGTGTTAGTAGTCCAGTCGTTACGGCGTCCGGTTCGCATGGCAGTGGTCCCGGTTCTAATCTCGCTGACGCGCTCTATGAGAGAAAATATATATTTAATCATTTTTTGCCCGTAACAACAAGGAAACAATGCATCTCAAAAAAAAAATTAAACCATGGTATTAGAGAAATTTAATTTAACCATTGCTAATTTGACAAAAAAATACATTTAAATTTACAATCAGGCAACAATGCAAATCTGAAATAAACTTTAACAATGGTAAGAATTAATAGAAAGTTGCGAGAACGTGCTCGTTAAATCTGTGGGTTCGAAATTCCTGTGGTCGGTCATAGCGCAGTTTCCCATGGGCAGGGCCGTAACTTATAGGGGGTAGGGGAAGCCTCCCCCCCCCCAAATCATTTTGCAGAGGGCGCCATTTTTGGGGGCCGTTAGGCCCCCAAAATGGTGTCCTCTTTAAAGTTTTTAACAATTATAACTTTTTAAAATATTATTTAACAAAATAAGTAAAAAAAGTCCTTATTTTATATTTCATTTTGGGTGCCAAAGCAAGGCGCCCTCTGAAAATTCCCTCAATAATTTCTTCCCGCCACATTTTTCAGACCAAACTCCTTCGAAAATTCTTACCGCTTCAGTCAGCAGAAATGTCGAGTCGGGAAAGCAAAAATTCAACCCTGATCACTTCCTCTCCTAATCAATTCTCGCGAATCTCCTAGAGTTCCCCGAACTGGTGGTGTAGAAGTATACGTGCAAAAGGGAAGGTCCCAGTTTGTTTTTTTTTGCAACCAACATTTGGGGTTGTGGAACTTATGACCTAAGATAAGGAAAAACCCTGTAGGGGGTTGCTTGGGCAAGGATGACATGGGCCGTAAACGTATCCAAGAAGGGTGGGGGTTTAGAACTGTGGATATAGTAAATCCTTGCGCCCCACACAGTCACACTTTCTAGAGGAGCGGAGACATGGAAGTAAAGCTTACTCCTTTCTCCCGTATGTTGAGGTCTGCTCGGAGAGTTTGTTTAGGGAAGATGCCATATATTAGGTGGGTGAAATGATAGAAGGTAATTGTCTTTAATGAAGCCTTTATTTTACAACTTGTTACCATATAGATATTATTATAGAGCTTTAGGGATAAATAATAAACTTAAAGAATAACTTAAATTACAAGCTCAGTAGCTTTTAGACATTCATGGAACACGGCAAGAGAGTTTTGTTTTAGAAGGCAAAGTTACGTTCCCTAGCAACGAGGTGCGCTGTTGTCATCCAGGATCAAGGGAAAATAAACTTCGCTGCTCGGGAAGTATTTCAGCTCGTGCACCACAGTACTCCTCCCTAGTGAGTTTTCTCGAACGATGGAGACTTTATGCGTATGCGTAACGATCTGGAATGCGGGTTGTGCGTCCAGATCTTGTCACTTGAGTTGGAATACTAAACGTAACTCTTTGTTTCCTTGGACCTTCTCTGATGAAGAAACAGTTTCTGGATTCTTGTCACCAAGCGTAGGCGTTCCGGAATTCTTTTCAGTTCTGTATAATTTTCCGAAAAATAAGGTTTAACTCTATCTATAGATACGGTAACATCTTTTTGTTTCATCCTAAGAGTGAAAATCTTGTCTGTTCTCTTTATTACTTCATATGGTCCGTGGTATGGTTGTTGTAAACTGTGTCGAACACTGTCAGTACGAACAAATACGTGCGAGCAAGTTTTTAAATCCTTGAAACCAAAAGGCTTTTTCTTTGAATGGTGATGAAAGGGAACGGGTTTCAATTCTTCCATGGTGGTTTTTAAATTCTTGACAAAATCTGATTGTACTTCAGTATTTGAATTTTCGAGAAAATCACATGGTAACCTAATATTTTCACCATACAAAAGCTCCGCTGGGGTGGCTTGACAATCATCACGCAAGGTTGTGCGCAAACCAAGTAGAATAATCGGAAGTGACTTGGTCCAACTCGGGTTTTCGTGGCACATTATACTGGCTTTCAAGGTACGATGCCAGCGTTCAATACAGCCGTTTGCTTGCGGATGATATGCGGTCGTTCTATTTCTTCTAAAACCAAGAAATCTTAAAAGCTCTTGAAACAATTGAGACTCAAACTGAGCACCTTGATCAGTTGTAATTACGAGTGGGATACCGTAGCGAGAGATCCAGTTCTTCAGTAAGGCGTCAGCAACCGTCTCAGCTCGTCGTGCTGATTGAAGGCCAAATGAACTTTGATTTAGCTAACCGAACAGTTGCTTTAATTCCAGGATGTGAAAGATTGTGAATACTTTGGAAAACTGCTTTTCGAAAATTAACTGGAACAAATGGTCGTTTTAATTTTAGAGGTGGTATCACAATACAAAGAGCGGTTAGAACCAAAAATTGGAATCAATTCGATCTTCAATGAAGAGTTCGTGAAGCCATCAGTTCCTTCAACTCCTCATCGCTTCCCTGTGCCTCGCCAAAGTCTCAAATCAATTTGGGTGAGATTCCTATCTCCTCCAATCTTGACAGAGCATCAGCAACGATGTTGTTCTTTCCTGAAATGTTTTGAATTTCTAGGGTGAATTGACTAATGTACTCCAAATGCCTTTGTTGGCGAGGGGATGCTTTCTCTAATTTCTGTTGAAATGCATACACCAGTGGTTTGTGATCGGTCAATAACGTAAATTCCCGACCCTCCAACAGATACCGGAAATGCTTAATAGACGAATATGCTGCTAGCAGTTCGCGGTCATAGGTGCTATAATTCTTTTGTGCCGGTGTTAATTTAACAGAGAAGAAACCAAGTGGTTCGCAATCATTAACCACTAGTTGTTGCACCACTCCTCCTATTGCTATATCCGAAGCATCTACCATAAGAGCAAGTTTAGCTGAAGAAATTGGGTGAGCTAAAGTTACCGCCGATTTCAACAACTCTGTGCAGGTTGCAAAGGCGTTTGACGCTTCTTCTGTCCACTCAATTGCACGATTGTCATTCTTCTTGCTGTTTTTCAAATAATCGTTTAAGCTTGCTTGGTGATGAGCTGCTTGAGGTATAAACCTTCGATAGAAGTTTAAAATACCCAAATATCTTCTAAGTTGTTTGACAGTTTTTGGTTTTTCGAAATCTTCGATGACTTTGACTTTTTCTTCCGTTGGACGAATTCCTTTTTGAGATACAATATGGCCAACAAAATTTACCTCAGGCTGAGCGAAGTGGCATTTACTGAGATTTAACGTTAACCCAAATTGTTGTAATTTCTCAAAAACTATTTTTAGGTGACTTAAATGTTCCTCTTTAGAGCGAGATGCAATGAGTATATCATCCAGATAGACGAAACAGAATTCCAGACCCCTTAGCACGGAATGCATAAATCGTTCAAAGCACGATAATCTCCACATGGCCTCCAACCTCCGTCCTTTTTCTTGACCAGATGCAACGGACTAGACCACGGACTGCTTGATGGCCGGCATATGCCATGCTCAAGCATGTAGTCAAATTCTGCCTTGGCGATTTTTAACTTATCTGGCGCCAATCTACGCACTTTAGATGTAACAGGTGGACCTTTCGTTACAATGACATGGGTGACATTATGGCTAGCGTTAACGTTGTTTGGTTCCATCTTTTCCGAAGATAAACTTTTGTATTCTTGCAGAAGAGAATTTATAGCTGGCTCGAAACGACTACTATCGATAGGTGTCAAAAATGATGATGGTCCTTTAACAGTTTTAGTTGGAACTGATAATGATGTTAAAGGATCAATCAAACGCTTTTGTTTAATATCGACCAAAAGTCCATGTGCCTTAAGAAAATCCGCGCCAATTATGGGTTTGGAGACATCTGCTATGATGAAATTCCATCTGAAATGTCTTCTTAAGCCCAAATCTAAGCTGATAAGTTGCTTGCCATAAGTTTTGATTGAACTTGAATTCGCAGCATATAGCTTAAAATCGGATGATGACAGCTTATTTGGTCTTGGCGGTGGAATTACAGACACATCTGCGCCAGTGTCTATAAGATAGTTTTTCATGCTTGATTTATCAAAGAGAAAGAGGCGACAGTTTATCTGGCCGTAGTCGTTGGCCTCTTCAAGCGACTGGCCCATCAGTTTCCCGGATTCCTTGCTGACATTTCAAATTCGCATGGCTTTACACATTGATGCGCCTTTTTACCAAATTTGTAATGGTACCAACATAGCTTATAACTTGCAGACTTGGATCTCGAACGACTGCGATTACGATTTTTTTGCAGATTTATTTGTCGGCCTACCCCTTGTCATCAATGTGTCAAACTTCCTAGTTAATTCTGCGATGCTAATCTCCAAAGAACTAATTTTCTCATCTTTAGTGTTATTCGGTTCGGCAATTTTATCGATCGGTTTAGCCACTGTACATAATTCTGTTGCACTATATATACCGATTATTTTATCTGCCATCGCTGCAATGTTATCCAGAGAATCAGAGCTTATTGAAAGTATAGCCTGAACTTGTTGTGGTAACCTCTGAAGCCAAAGTGACTTTAACAATTCTTCAGAAAGGGCTGTTTCAGCCAAACCCTTCATCTGTCGTAACAGGTCAGATGGGCGTTTATCGCCAAGATAAAGTTCGGTCAAAACTTTTCTTAATCTTGATTCTTCCGTATCTGTCAATCTACCGAGTAATGCGTTCTTTAATGCGTCGTATTTCCCGTGCGCGGGAGGATTCGATAAAATATCCACGACAAAATCTAAGACATTTTCATCTAATGAAGCAACGACAATGTTATACTTTGTTACATCTTGAGTAATATTGGAATTTGCGAACTGTGCTTCAAGTTGTAAAAACCATAGCTTAGGCTTATGTCGCCAAAAAGTTGGCGGCTTTATCGACACTCTATTTACTTCCAATTAGTATCTAGAATAGGCGGATTTAAATTTTCGCCACTGTTCTCAGTCATTTTTAAAAATCAATTCAAATAATAATAGTTATATTTGAAATCACAGACCTTCTTTCAGCCACAAGAGATCACGTCCGGGTCACCAGTTGTTAGGGAAGATGCCATATATTAGGTGGGTGAAATGATAGAAGGTAATTGTCTTTAATGAAAGCCTTTAATATTTACAACTTGTTACCAATATAGATATTATTATAGAGCGTTTAGGATAAATAATAAACTTAAAGAATAAACTTAAATTACAAGCTCAGTAGCTTTTAGACATTCATGGAACACGGCAAGAGAGTTTTGTTTTTAGAAGCAAAGTTACGTTGCCCTAGCAACGAGGTGCGCTGTTGCCATCCAGGATCAAGGGAAAATAAAACTTCGCTGCTCGGGAAGTATTTCAGCTCGTGCACCACAAGTTATATAGAACAGAACTGTACTAAAATTTCAGGGTTTGTATCAGAGTTTATTTCTAGTAGCTTTTTGAATTTTTTAAAAACTTTGATAGTCCTTTTATGATTACTTAACTATTATTTTTTTTTGGATAGTTCGATTTCTACTCAGCGAAAAAAAATTGTTAAACCCAATCTTTCTCAATAAACACTTATAAATTTCTCGTAATTAAATTCTATCATTGTTTTTTCTTTAAATCTATTCAAAAAGATAAATTTTTGAGCATATTAAAATTCGTATTTCCTCTACATAATAAATGATTAATTAAATAATAAATATAAATAATTTTATTAATTAAAATTAAAAATTACTAAATTAGTAAAATTGAGCTTTTTAAGTGTTTTATTATTTTAACCGCTAATACTTATTTACGTGCCACTTAAAAGTGTTCATTAAGAAAAATTGAGTTTGACGTAAAAAAAATTCGACGAAGAGAAATTGAAGTTCCCCAAAAAAAGGATCCTACATAGTTTATGAACAAAAGTACAACGTCTAAAAAAAATTCTAAAAGCTACTATAGTCATAGACTTTGATATAACATCTTCTGAAAAAACGCAATTTTATATACAGGGTGGCCCAAAAGTAGCCTAACAGTTAGTTAGGTATACAGTTATTTATACAGAAACAGTTATTTTAATACAGGTTAAGTTTAGTTTGGTTGAATAGTCGTAGTACTAGAGCTACAGGAGAGTTTTGGGCGACAGGCATCGTAATTAAGAACCATAGTCATAAGTGACAGCTTTATTTACATACATATATTTACATTCTTAATCCCGAAGGTACTCAAATTGTCTGCCTTCGACATTGATGCATTCCTGGAACCTAACCTCGACACTCACAGTACGACACAAATTCAAGTTGTCACAAATGTCCTTAAAAGCATCATCGATGAATTTCTTCAACTGGCGTACTGTGGCGGGTTTTCTGGAATAAACATTATCCTTTACTACTCCTCAGAAAAAGAAATCCATGGGAGTAAAGTTCGGGGAACGTGGTGGAAACTCAATGCTCCCCCGTGGCCCCGTCTCCCTACAGGGCATTCTAGAATTGGGAACTGGCCTGACACCAGGTTGCCACCGGAGATATTGCGCAACACTAGTGGGCCTAAAATCTTCGTCTTGGTAGCTATTGTGAATTGTTGTGAGCAGGTAATGTTTCTTTTATGTTAATAATATTTAATTTAAAAAAAAAGAAATAATGGTATACACCCTTTCAAATTATACTTATTGAAAGTTTTTGTTGAATTTAATCTAATTATATGTATTAATGCCTTTTTTAAGCATAGCATGTTATAGTGTTAACGATACTCGCAGCCTAAATGATTTTGCTATAGAAACTCTTATATTTTGTGCTTAATTATGTTTTGTAATCTTTTATTTATATCAAGTAGAGATTATTATGAATTAATAGAAAATTATTTTTTGTATAAGGCAGCATAATTTTGATTTGAAACAAGTTGGAATGCGTTTGCGAAAGAGATTAAAAATGTAAACAGACATTCGTTAATATTGTATATTATGTAACTAACCGATGAAAATAATACCGTATGATTAGATGAAATTTGAATAATCACAGTTAAAAGGGATTTAGTGATATATATTGTTGTTTGTAAATGTGAGCAAATTGGTAAGATTTAACTAAAATCGGCAAGTTGTTCAAGATTTTTGTCCCTTACCTCAAAATCTATTTAAGGTTAAGAGGTATTTATAGATTATAAATAGTTTTAGTATAAGGATTGTTAATATGGGTTCCTTGATTATTTATCTTTAATTTTGAGATATTGAATGTTTATTTTGCTTTTACGTGTTTTAAAATTTATAATAGGTACTTGTTTGCATCCCATGTTTAACATTTTGATATTGTAAAGTTTTTGTTTCTTATTTGTCTTGTAGTTTCAAAAAAATTATCATACACAGTGTAGATAGAACTTGTGTTATGCTCTTTTTATTAAGAAGTTAACTATTTAGTACTTAAACTCTTCATTTATGTGTGATTATATGATTAATATTATGATTGAAAATTATTCAAAAATTATGTGTATACCCTCTAACTGAAAGTGAATGGTGGAAAGTATGCAAATAATGTTTGTTATGAAGCACTGTTTTAAATCATATATATTGGTTAAAGAGTGATTTGCAGTTTTTCGAAGCTCTGTTCATTTAAAAGCAAAACTAAACTGAAAATAACTTTTGATGTGCATTTTCCACTGCACATAACTTAGTGTGGAAGAAGTGAATACTGTATATCTGCACTTAATTTGTATCTGATATGTTTACAAACAGTTTTTGTCGTACTAAAACAATAATGAACCCATTTTATAAGTATATTTTCTTGTGTTTCTTGTATAGGTGCAGAAACATTTATCGTTTGCCTTTTTTACTCCACACTTAATTCTCCATCACAAAACCTCAGTTTATCATGCTTAAAGGTATGTAAAGAATATGCTAAGTAGTTTTTTTTTAAAGAACTTGACTATAAAAGATTGTTAAGAAAATTAAAATTGTTTTCATACAAATAAAGAATAATTCTGATAAATTCTAATGTTGCCGGCTTGGTGTAGTATGAAGTCAGGAAGGATTCAAATCATAAAGATGCATCTTGTTTATTATAACAAAAACAACATAAGGTAAATATGGAAAAGAGAGCAACGAGAAATTGAACATAGAACTTTTATACAGTAAGTGATGCGCAAGATCTTGATGCGCTGGTATGACGTAGAAGTCCGGACGCCGAAGGTTCTCTCTTGGGCGCAGCACCCTACCCGGAGGACTAGGTGTCGGAGTCGAGGAGGGCTCCAGTTGAGGAGGCCTTTGCAAGTTCGACTCTGGTGACGGTTCTTCGACGATGGGAGTTTTAGACTCTGGCAGTTGACTTGGTGATGGTTCAGACTCCTGCAGTTGATCTGATAGTGGTTCGCTCGGGGATCTCTTCATCATCTGATTGACGTGTCTCCTCAGGACTTCTCCAGATTCAGTGATAGCCCGGTAAGAAACTGGACTAGTTTCTTTTTCCACCATGTCCGGATTCAAGCTGAACCCGAGGAATAGTTCCGGACGTATACTGGATCATCAGGTTGGAATGTTCTTACCCGTCGATCTGTAGATAGATCAGAGGAACCTTGGGAGTAATCAGGATGAACTCTGCCAAGGCACGACCTCAATCTTCTTCCCATTAGAAGTTCGGCAGGACTCGCACCAGTCACTGAAGACGGAATGATATGCTGGAACAGAAGCATCTGTGACAGTCGTTTCCTACAAGACCCATTTGACGATTCGTCTTAGAGAATCTTTTGCAAACTGCACCATGTCTCTCTGCTTGACCATTTCCGGCTGCACGATGTGGCGCGACAAGCACATGTCGAACTCCATTAGCCTGCAAGAAGGATTGGTATTCGTTAGACTGAAATGGAGGGCCGTTATCTGTCACCACGACATCCGGAATCCTATGGGTTGCAAAGAGTTTCCGAAGGACATCTATGGTAGCACTCGCAGTATTCACTTTCATTTCTTTCACCTCGAGCCATTTTGAATGAGAGTCAACCAAGATCATGAATTTCTGACCCTGGAATGGCCCTGCGAAGTCAACATGTATACTTGACCACGGAGTTCGAGTCTCCTCCCAGGGATGCACATGCACAGGCGCACGTGGAGGTGAATGTCTCGTCGTTTGGCAGAGAGTGCACCCTGCGACATGACTCTGAATTGCTGAATCCATGCCTGGCCACCACACGTAACATCGTGCGAGACTCTTCATACGCTCCACTCCTGGGTGAGCTAAATGCAGTTCTTCAAGCACTCTGAGTTGTCTCGGCCCAGGAACTACAACCCTGTTTCCCCACAAAAGACATCCCTTATGAACTGATAATTCATTCCTTTTTAGAAAAAACGTACGAAATTCTGGAGTTAAGTCTCCCCCCGGCCAGCCTTTCTGCACAAAACCCAGCACGCGAGACAGTACAGGATCACGCTGCGTAAATTTCGCGATTTCCCTAGCGCTAACTGGAGGATTTTCCAAATCTTCATCAAATAAAACTTCTAAAGGAGGAGGAACATTACAGTTAGGAATTTGTTTTGGGAGCCTACTTAGCACGTTCGCGCCGGCGTAAAAAGGCGGTAGCCGGCGTAAGTAAGACGGCGCTCAAATAAATGCCGCGCTTTATCTGGCGGTTGCCGATTTATGCCTGTTCACACCTGCACACGCGCTTTATGTTTGCTCAGTAGTACAGTACAGCTCAGTAGTGCTTGAAATGTTTCAACAAATTACACAAAAATAATGAATAATGATCTTATTAATAAAACAATTATTACGAATTATGCTAATTTTGTAGAATTTGAGTTAATGAACCAAACTTGTGTATGATACGTTATTAATTATAATTGTTATTAAAAATGTTTTTAATGAATACGTACTTTATATTTTAATTTCGCGTCTAACAGCACACTATTCGGCCACCGGTGGTACGCGCCGCCCGATGAGACAATCTAGTGGCCACGTGCGCCCCCCCCCCCCCCCCCGTGAACGTGTTAAAGCATCTGCGTTACAAATTTTTTTCCCCGGACGATGAATGAGAGTAAAATCATAAGCATTTAACATCAATGCCCAACGCAGCATACGAGGAGAAATAATTTCTGGCGAGGTAAACTGATGGCCATACAAAAAATTATGAAATTTCTTAACGCCTGAAATTATGCTAAATGCCTCCTTGTCTATCTGAGCATAGTTACGTTCTGTTGAAGTTAACGTGCGAGAGGAAAATGCAATAGGTGCCTCCCGTCCATCAGGAAGTTGATGGCTTAATACGGCGCCAACCCCGTAAGGAGATGCGTCGCACGTCAACAGAATAGGCAAGGTTTCATCAAACGGCACTAGCAAACTGTCTGATGAAATCAGATTTTTAAGCTTATTGAAAACCTCAGTATGGGAATCTAACCATACCCACTTCGCATCACTGTCCAACAGTCTATGCAGTAGCTCTGCAATTGAAGCCTTTCCTTTAAGAAAACAATGGTAGAAATTGATTAGTCCTAGAAATGCCTGTAGCTGTTGCTAATCAGTAGGAATAGGATCTGCTTGTATTGCTTCTACCTTAGACCTGGAAGGGTGAATTCCTTCTTTGTCTACACGAAAACCCAAGAAATCTACTTCTGTTACCCCGAATAAACATTTTTCATTTTTAGCTGGTAGTCCAGCCTTTTTTAACCTTTTAAACACTTCCCTTAGTCTCACAGCACAGCCAACTCTTTCCTAGACCCTGCTCTAATAAGAACGTCATCAAAATATGGAACCACGCCTTCTAGCCCCGAAAATGGTCCTCAATTGTATTTTGAAAAATACCTGGAGCTACGTTAATTCTAAATTGAAGTTTCTTAACTTTAAATGCACCTTTGTGCGCAGCGTAAGAATGGTTTGCGCTTCAGCAGATTTTTCATCTACTGGTAGCTGCAAATACGTTTGTGCAAGGTCTATTTTGGAATAAAAAACACCTCCCTTTAAACTTGACAAAAGGGTATTTACGGCAGGTATAGGATGTGGGTGAGCTTGCACAGGGCCTTCTAGAATTGGGAACGGGCCTGACACCAGAAAAGATTGCGCAATCATAGTGGGCCTACGAGAGCATTTTCTCCCGTGAAGGAAAAGTGCTGTTTTACCTAAAGTGCATTCTACCGAAAAGTGTGTAAACGTAAAAATGATTTTTTAATTTTATCCAAGTAAAATTTATACTAAATATTGATTTTAATTCTTATTTTTGGTTGACTGCTAAATATTGGTGTTTTAAACTCAAAGATTAGGTAATCTACATCTTTTTTAATAACGAACCGAACCTAAAATAAAGAATTTAAAAGAAAGATGCATATTAAATTAGCTCACTAATTTTCAGATCATGCAGTTTACTATAGTTACATGAAAGAATATTAAAACTAATTAAATTTATCAAATAATTCTTATTTTTAACAGTACTTTAGTTGAATTTTTGTGTGTCTCTTCTTTTCAGTAAAAGGAAATTCCCTGCTCTACAATAGTCAGCTTACTATTTTCTTCATCTAGTTTACTATAGTTAAATGAAATAATTTTTTTAATCAACCATTTATCATTTAAAACAGTACTTGAAAGGAAATAAACAATCCCAATTTTAAGAAACAAACATTTTATTCATCAATATTTACAAACAATTATTCATCATTTTTTTTTTAATATGGCTTTATTGGAATAAATTAATCCATTGAAAATGGCAAATACATGCAGAAAAAGAGTCTGGGTTAACATATAAAGGAATACAATAGAAAACTTGAACGAAGTCTCAAGCAGGAACATTATGCTGGAGTTCAAAGAGATGAGGCCTGGCTTCCCAGTATAGGTGACACTGGTAGCCCCTCAGTTGGGCATCTTTGTTTAGTCCTTTACATGAAATAAGATGGGCTGCATTCAAAGTGCCTTCTCCACAGATATGACAGTCCATAGAGTTGAGGAAACCCAGTCTTTGTAATTGCTCTGCAAGCCAGTCGTGGCCTGTTTTGATTCTGAAGAAATCCACCGCTTCCTTTCTAGGTTTTTGACAGAATTTAGGCCAGTCTTATTGAATGTCTTGCCATGTTTTTCCTCTATAGCGATCTATATGAATGTCATTTTGAAGTTCCTGTACTTTTCTCTGAGCTACTTTCTTTAGGGTTTCAGTGGGTATCGGCAAGCTCTCCTGCGGGAGTTCGGTGCCAATTTTGGCAAGGGCGTCTGCTTTCTCGTTTTCCTCAATTCCCACATGTGAGGGGATCCACTGGAACACTATGACTTTATTCAAGCTGAAGAGGGCCCGAATACTGCTTCTTATCCTCGATATGATTGGAGTTTCTTTACTCTGATTACCGATAACGCCCTGGATGGCGGAGCTTGAGTCCACCAGTATCACAGCCTTCGAGAAAGAATCCTTATGATCTGTAAGTTCAGTCAGGGCCCAAGTCAATTGCCGCGATCTCGACATCATAATTTGACATGAAACTTCCTACTGGAACTGATCTGGAGAAGAGGTCAGAGAAAACTCCGGCACCTGATGTACTTCGTATTTGTGAACCGTCAGTGTAGATCTTAGTCCACTGAGAAGAGGGGAAATTTTCACTTAAAGTACAAAGAGACAGGGCTTTTAGGACAGCGCATGGAGTTCCCTTCTTTCCATGGTTTACATCTGGCAGATGATGTTCTATCTCCATGAAGGTTAACGGATTGGTAAGGCCGTCGAAGAGGGTGTTGCTGACTGAGAAGTCTAGTTCCTCGAGGATACGGTCACAGGTTTCTATTGGTGAAATCTGTGTTTTCATTGTACTCTTTTTTATAGGTAGGCATCCATTTGGCACGATTCGAGCATTTCATTTTGATATGGACTCCCACGGAATGTTTCATAATTTCATAAAAGATGGAATTATTGTTCGTATATAGCTGTAGTGCTTCTATTGGAGTTGTTCTCACTGCCCCAGTTATTATTCTAAGGACTTTGTTTTGGGTTCTCTCAAGTACATTCATATTTTCTTGAGAAGTGTGAATTAACATTTCACATCCATACTTAATTACAGGTTTTATATATGTATTGTATGTCTTGTTTAGAGTGTCCTGAGTACAACCCCATTTTGCTCCTGTCAGTCTTTTAAGGGGATCGGACACCCCCATTCCCCGTCCTACCTCGATCGGGCTGGCTAATGCTAAGTCTATGGGGAAAAAATGATTTTTTTTCGGATGAAAAGCAATGAAATTATAGGAATAATTTGATGCGATTTTTTTTAATTCATAAAACTCCAATTAAATTGTGGTTTGTTAAGGCTACTTTTTTTAAAAAGTTATTTACTTTTTTTTTAATTGAAATTTTATTTTTAGCGAAATATTTAAGTTAGTTAAAAGGTGAAAAACCGAAAAATTTTCTTTCTGGAACAAAATTTCAACATTTTTTTACTAATACAATATCTTTAAAGTTAAATTAAATTTTTTTAAGTAAGGGTTTTTGCGGAACTTTTAAGGTAAGTGTTTGAAAATTGGCTGAAACCACGCCTCCACACAGGCCACGCCTTTCAGGAAACTTTCGGGGGTCAGAGGTCAAAAACTCGTGGTTGGGAAGCGCACTTGGGGGTCTATCTTTGGGGGTTGTTATCTATTAGGGGTTCTTTTTCAAAAGAATCTTTGAAAGAAGATCTGGTGTTCCTTGTTTGTTAGATTGCTGGGGTTTTTTTTTTGCTTGCTGTTAAGAAATGCTTATTTTCTACTCTGTGATTGAGAGGTGTCGTTCTAGAGCCCGTCATTCCACTGCGCTCATAACGTGTAGTTGGTTGCCGCCATGATTTGATTTAAAGTTGCCTTAGCTTATTGTACTGTTCTGTGTTATAATTTGCATTATAAAGATTATTTTAAAATAGTTCAAGCTGAAAAAAGATTTCAGGATTTTAGTTTCGATAAAATTCTTTTACTATTTTTTTTAATTATAAATTTAATTTTAATTATAAATATTTGTTTACTATGTATTTTACAAAATTTTCTTAATGAAGTGCATTTTTTAATGACATAAATATTTTAATACAAAGTTTGAAAAAAATATGTAACTAAACAAATTGAATTTTTTCTAAAAAATCACACTCTTTATATAAAATACTTGCACTACTATAAGACTACGGACTCTTTCATTATACTTTACCATTTTACCATTTGTTTACGATAGAAACAAGTACCAAATTTATAATAATAAAAATGTAGTTTTGTGTGTTTATGTGTGTGTTCCTTATCTATAATAATAAAAGAAAGAGTCTGTCTGTGTGTGTGTCTGTCTGTCTTCGGGTCGTAAAAGACCTACTTATACTGCCCTCAGAAATTCGAAATTTTAAAGATAGATTCTCTTTAATACCAACGTGTGCACCTGAGGCTTAGTTTTTTTCATATTTGTTCCATTTTTAGAGAAAATTCAATTTTCTGAAAAATACACCACTTTCGCTCAAATCTGATAATTTTTTCTCTTTCCTGATGCCATCGGCTGAAAAAATTAAATAAAACTTAACGAAAACATTTAAAATTCAAAATGTTTATTTTATTCTTTCGCCATTACTTTCAGAAACTAAACTCATTATTTGATCTTATCTATTTCGCCTTAAAACCGTCATTATTTTGGTAATCACAAATTTATTTTAGGAAGTATTTTACTACTTGTGAAAGGAAGTTTGCTAAAGGCGGCTCTTTTTTTTTCTTTGAATGCATCAAAGTAATGACCAAATGTAACCAAGTCGCGAAAGTACATCTACAAATCATTTAAAGTAAATAATTTCTACAACTAGTGTACTACATTGATGCGTACTTGAATGAGAGAGGAAAACATATGGCAAAACTAAGCTCTAGGCTTAGTAACACTACCCACTAATAGTCTAAATTTAGAAATCAGAAAAGTACGTATAACTCTCATTATTTGCACGAGTTTTTAAATATGATTTATTTTTTAACTATTTAATATAATACCAGTAATTGTAGAAACACAAGGAACATCGCTTTTTTATGGGAAAATTTTCTTTTTTTAAAAAATATTTTAGTTATTTGTGTATATTATTTTTTAAAAAAAATATTTCAGTTTTTTTTTTAAATTTAAATTTGATATTTTACACTACGTACTTGATTTATGTCATTGCAACTGCCTTTTTATCAGAAATATTGTATTTGAATTTGACTGATTGCTATACTATATTTTTCATTGTCCGTGCATAAAATGGAGCGATTCATTGACCCTTTTCCAACTGTAGGATAAGTTTATGCTATCTTTTTATAATTTTTTATTATTTGTTTGATAAAAATAATTGTTAATTGTATTTATATTCTGGAAGTCCAAAGAAGCTCCCTAGTATCTGTTTGATACAGTGGCGGATCCACGGGGGGAGGGGGAAATTTCCCTCCTAAAATCTTAAAATTCAAACTAGATAGAATCGACTTCTAAAGAAATGTTTTTTTTACTAACATTTATACTACAACTCGTTGCATTCTCAACTTAGAACTAGAACATGGAAAAAAATATTACGGTTAGGGCGAAGTTTGAAAATATATCGTGTGGCGTCGAATTTTTTTTTTTTTCATTTGTACTAAACTAAAATATAAACTAAATAAATGTTAAAATTATTTACACACAAATCATTTTATAATTTAATTTAATAATAGAAGCTTGTCGTTTAATTTCTGTACAACAAATCAGGTGATTTAAATTATCTAAGTAGTTAAATTTTAACTAACATTCTATAATAAAATTTTTCTTAATGGGGTTGTTTCAAGGAGGATCTGGCAATAGCTCTGCGGTTTTGTTTTCATATCTCTAAAATTACTTTTGTTGCTATTCGAAATTGAGTTTTCTAATTTTTTTTAATTACAACTTCTTGCTGTACTGTTCATTGTTTTAATCATTTATCAATTAAAACTTGCATTGAAAGAAATCGGAATTTTAAAAATTAACAACGTAAATATTCTCTTCGGAAACTCGCTCCCGAATACCAAAACAACAGTAATTCGAGAGACATGAAAACAAAACCGCAGAGCTATTGCCAAATCCTCCTTGAAACACCCCCATTTTTATTCAAAAAATAAGACATTAATTATCGATTAAATGATACAAATATGAGTTATGTAAAAATACAAACTAATTAATGTTTATAAAAAGTTATTAGTAATACATACTAAATTACTAGTAAAAAACTGCATTTACAATGGAAAAATAAATTAAAAATTAATTTTAATTAAAACAATGTTAATTAAAAATAATTGTAATTAAACATAATTACATGTTTTTAAACTTTAATATTATTGTTAGATGCTTCAAAAATACTTCTATGGGCATAAAAATTCAATAAATCTTCCCTAGACCCCTCTCTATCTGAGGGTATTAAAGACCCTCGTCCCCCCCCCCTCCCCCCAAATTGTCACCCTCGATCCGCCCTTGGTTTGATAACAGGTAACACGACACCTCCCTGCAAAAACTGGTTGGGAATCTGGCTTTGAAATGCAGAATTAATTTGATTTTTTTAACCATCAGTTTTATTGTAATCGTTATTTCTTTTATTATAAGATAAAAAAATTCTTATTATTATGTAACGGTTTCGAATTGTATAGGTTTTGCACCACCATTGATAGAAATTTTTATTTGCTGTCATCATTTTTTATTTTTAGTGAATTTCAACTTTTAAGTTTTATTTCAATAATATTTTATTTCAAATGTGCTATTCACGTCACAGAATTACAAATTCCTTATATTACATATATTCCTTTTATTGCACTTTAACTTTTCTCTAAATATAAACGGAAATGAATTTGTTTTTGTTATATATTTTGTTGCAAAATGTTTGTAAATAAAATTCTTTGTTTAGTACAAATTTATTTTGTACATATAAATAACATATATTTTTTAATGCTGTAACGTTTTCATTGAAGTTTTACAAATTTTCTTCTATCTGGCATTTGCTTGGTTGTTCATAGTAATGTTTCCAGATCCCACCGGATATTAAAATATCTATAACTGTTTATCCTCCCATTCTGTAGTGTCTTGAGTCAGAGTGGTATAATTCTCTAAAAATGTTTTTAATATTGGGAATTTTACCGTGTAAAAAAGGCGTTCGTCATTCACGTTCGCCCCAACACAAGCATTCATTATCCAACTGGTGATAAATCCAGTTCACAAAAATTTAATCAGTATACGGTAAAAAACATTCCAAAGAAAAAATTGCTATTCATGTACGAAAAAAGTCAACGAACTTTTCATTACTTATCATGGCAAAAAACTGTTTCGAAATCAAAAACTTGTTATTTATATTAGTTTTTGCATTCTTATATCCCTATCTCCAAGCGTATAGGACGTAATTTAACAATTGCACATTACTAGCGTGATAAAACTAGCTTATTTCCTCATTTTAGGAATGGCAAGAAATTTACCATTCTCAAACCTAAGACGATTCATCACAAAAGAGTAGCTAAATAAAGAGAAACCATTGAGAAAACTACCCAGAATCACATTCACATTGACAACAGATAACGCGACAGCCCCTGCAAAAACTAGTTGGGCGACAAAAAAACAAAAAAAAATGGTCTCGTCCTCCCTGACGGGAGGGGGGGGGGTGCTTGTCGAGTCGATTCCCCCAGGCTGGTCATTAGCGCCGTCAAGACAGACTCGGACCCCTACTTTCGGGGGCCACGATCGGATCCACTTGTAGGGAGTGCTTGGGGGGGGGGGGGGGGTCGAAACCCCTCTCTCTAGATAGCTGTATTGATAGGCTAGAGATTTTGGTCGTTGCCCCGCCTCCTGTGTTGCCACTAAATTCAGGTTCGTTAGGGAGCTATGAATTTGAGAGGGTAGGCGTCGGCCTTAAGGATCTTTGATCTTTCTTCTACCTTGTCTTTTATGTGGTGAACATGATTTTTAAAGCTAAGTTTTAAAAATCAATCATTATTCATCAATATTTACAACAGTTGTAACTTTATATCTTTTTTGTTATTTGACACAGTTGACAATTTGCGCTTTTGTTTAGTGCCTTTACTTTTTAGTAAAAGGTAATTTCTCGCCTTACAATAATTATTAATAAACACATTAGAAATGACCGATAAACATTTTTGCGCCAACACATCCGATGACATACCACAGGAATACATAGTTGCGGTTATGCTATTACATATAATAATCTTTTCCATGGTTATGTGCATTAAAGTTATTTTTAAATCAATACTCAATAACTTGGACTCAATCAGACTCAATAACTTGGCGAAATGAAACATTATAATTTCCCCCACTAATTTGCCGAAACTCTCCGAAACGAGCTTCCAAATAGTCTGTTTGGAACTTCCCAAACAAAATATGTTTGGGTGCATATCTCAGGAAAACATATTCTGCAACTAGAATTAGGGTTCTAGTTGTATGTTCAAGGGCAAATTCCGTTTCTTTGGAGAGCATTCCTCCTGTCTCTGGCAATTGCAGTATCACTCTATCATTGGATACTAATTCATTAAGGACTTCCCAGTTTTTCATCCGCACACAAAAATCTCTAAGAAATTGAAGGCTGGGATGTTGTAAATTAAATATAGCATCACAGAATTGATCTCTTAGGTTCCTTCCTTTTTGATAGTGCTTACAGTTTACAATTTTCCACCATTTTGACATATGCTCAAAAAACAGTTTTGTTTGTAAAAAGTCCCGATGAAATATCTCAGTGTCTTGTTCGAGAGCAGCAAATGTTGTTTCGTGAAAAATCCAAAATGCATGGTTTACATTTTGGCGTTCTATGGAGGAGGGAAACAAAACTTTTCTATTTAACTTAAGGGCACTTTTTACTATTAAGTTGCATTCTGAATCGTAAATAGATTTTAAATGTAGTATACTTGCTATTTTTATTTCTAAGGGATTAGGGTAAAAAAAGGTTTGTTGGTTGTAGTTTGGTTGAGCCAATTATTGCGTACAGATTTGATAAGGTGTGGTGTATAAAAAAGGATGAACAACCTTTTTTCCGCATCATAGGGATGTGGTATGGAAGGTACAATTGTCTCCCCACACATTGCTGTAAACATATTCCTGTTTATTCTATCATTATCAGATATTAAACTAAGATTTGGTAACAACTATCATTTAAGACATGCATTACTCTTTTAGTATATTGAAGATCTTCTGCAGTCATGTTTTTAACTGGCACCAACGATACAACTTCTTTGTTACTCGAAAACAAAAGATACCATAAAAGTATGTACAGTAGAGGCTGCAACACACTCTTCAGAATTATCCGCTATGCCAAGAATTTCCCCACATTTATAGTCCAGTTTCGGAGTTATATATCTCTTACTGGATGAGATTTATGTAAGTTTTTCGTGTTCTTTTAACAGCATTCTTTTTTCTTTCAAATACTTGACGTGAATGTTATCCTCATTGTCCATGCTTAAGGTAGTCGTAAAACGTCTTAAAAAACGTCTAGTGCGGCAAAGTTAGAGCTCCAGTTTTTCTAATTAGCAAATAAGCTGAATGATACCTAAAGTATAAATTTCCACACCAAAGAATATCAGAATCATATCTGAATTTTTTACAAAATGCAAAAGTTAATAGGGCTGAAATGAATTTTAATTTCTCAGAATAGTCATTTTTCGAATCTGCCTCAATGAGTTCATGTAGTAATTGTTTTATGGCGCTCAATTTTTGATTTACAGACATTTCTTTTGCTCCAAAAGAATTCAAATGGCTCAATACACAATCAAATTTGGTCCATTTGTCTAACTTCAAATCCTTTCCTAAAACAAAACCTGAAACCGACTTAGTATCTAATCGAGCATTTTCATAAAATATGTTAACAGTAAAATTACTTAAAATTTGAAAACAAATGGATACTCAATTGAGGCAATCTGAAGTTTCTATTTTGTATATAAAAATAGAATTTTCTTTTATAGTATGCTGCCAAGGATCTTTGACTATTTCTGCCACATTTTCCTTAATTTCATTCAATGATGCTTCAATGATCTGCTTCACACCATTCACTGAACTGTTTTTCGCCTCTCGTAATTTCTTCAGCCCTACGAAGAGATGGGGATTTTCTAGTTTTAGGCAAATCTTCTGACAAATAGTGCGGTTGATTAGGAACTTAGTAGAAAGCACCGTCCACAAGCCTTGGTCTTTTTCTTTCAATTGTATGAGTAGAGCCACCTTTTTGTGGAATTCTATCTTCCCAAATTATGTGCTGTTCATCGAAGTGATTTATACAGACTGCTGCAGTGGATCCAGGTAAAAAGTCTTTTCTATTAATAGAAGAAATCCACTTTTTCTTGAGTTCTTCATTTTTAGGAAATCCAAATGTTGTAGTTAAAGTAGTCTCTGTTTTGTAATTGGATCTGCAACAAGGCACACAACACTTTCCTGGAATCTAAAAGGGAGAAATGCCATATTAAGAAACAATAACCATTTAATACAAGGCCTTTTTACCATTGTTTGTTTGGAAAAAGTTTAAAAGAATATATAAATGTCTAATAAAGGAAAAAAAAAACATTTATAAATATTTTTATATTTTTATATTTAATGAATTTTTTTTAATATTTAATTTTTATATTTTTTTAAATGTTATTACAGTTTTACCTTGTTAAGGTATTCTTACTTACAGTCATATTATGGTCGTTACTTTGGAAAAATGTAGACAACTCTAAATCAGCTTCAGCGGAAGGATGTCTAGTTTTTACATTCTCAAAAAAAATCATAATCAATGCTAGATGAGCGTTCATAATCACTGCAATCAGTAGGGAACGTTTTATTTTTGTGGGGGAACAATATTTCTCCTCTAAGCAAAGAGTATGTGAAAAAAAATTAATTCGGTTTTTTTTAAGAAATTTTTTGTTGAACATTTATTAGAGTGTTAACGATAAAATTAATGAAAGTAACGCGTTACTGTAACAAACATTAGTTTTTCAAAAATTATGTAACGAATTACCAGTAAAATTACTGGGTCATCAAATGCAACGAATTACCTATAAGATTACTGTAATAAGTAATTATTACAAGTAACGCGTTACTTGAAATTATTTTTTTAAATGTAGTATACTTGCTATTTTTATTTCTAAGGTATTTAAGGGATTAGGGTAAAAAAAGGTTTGGTTGGTTGAGACAATTATTGCGTACAGATTTGATAAGGTGTGCTGTATCAATGAACTAAAAATAGCAAGTATACTACATTTAATTACAAGTAACGCGTTACTTGTAACGCGTTACCGCCCAGGCCTGTTTACCAATGTTTGTTTTGGAGCCTGTTTACCATTGTTTGTTTTGGTTTGTTAAAAGAATATATAAATGTCTAATAGAAGAAAAAAAAACATTTATAAATTTATATAAAGCAAATCTTAGTGATTATACATACCTTTACGAAATACAGCTACAGTTCAAGAGTCATGATATTTAAATGCCCGGCCAATAAAATGAAGGACAGCCTAAGGAAAGAAAATGGTAATAAGTAAAATTTTATAACCAGATTTTAGATACACTTTAACTTTTTAATAAAGATATGGTAATAAAATATGTAAACTAATAAAGTAAAATATTAATTTAAAGAACAAGTATCTAAATAAACCAAATTAACTTGCAAATTATTGCTAATTAAATGAAATTATAAGAAAAAGCACTTTTTTTAAAAAAAATTACTTATTTTTCTGTAAATGAGAAAAGTTTAAAAGATCATTATATAAACTCATTTTTTATGGAAATGAAACATTTACTGAACTAAAATTCGATAAAAAGAAGTATGTTTAATTCAAATCTTAGTGATTATACATATCTTTACGAAAACACAGCTACATTTCAAGAGTTATAACATTTAAATCGGTGGTCAAGGGCCTAAGGAGAGAAAATTATAATAAGTCAAATTTTACCATCAAAATTTAGATACATTGTCTAGATAAAGAACACTGGCTAATGTTCAAGAAAACTTTACTGATACTGAAACTCAATTCCTTTGGGCAGGTACTTGTGAAGTAACAGCAAATGGTAACTTACAATTAATAAAAGGTGAAATAGCTCAAGGTCTTTAAAAAAAAACAACTTGCAGTTTGAATTTGTTGTGATCTACGCATCACGTCATACCAGCGCATCAAGATAGTTGTACATGCTGCGCATCACTTACTGTATAAAAGTCCTATGTTCAATTTCTCGTTGCTATTTTCCATATTTACCTTATGTTGTTTTTGTTATAATAAACAAGATGCATCTTTATGATTTGAATCCTTCCTGACTTCATACTACATCAAGCCGACAACATCAGAATTAATCACTGGCGACGAGGATGGGATCTTGCCTTCTGCGAGCTGAGTTTCCGGCCCAGGTTTATTTGTGTTGCTGGCACTTTGATATGCCATGTTGTTGTTGTGCATTTTGAGGTGTAGTAAGGTCGTAAGTACAGTGCGAAATGTTTTTTCTTAATTGTAGCATTTTCGTATAGGGTTTTGGGTTGACTTTTCCTCCGGCCTGCCGTATTACAAAGATGGCTAGTGTTGGTAGTATGCCGGAATTTGATGTAGCTGATCCTTCTAGTTTCAAGTTGTACAGCGAACAATTAAAGTTCTTTTTGGAAGCCAACGATATAACTAATGAAGGGAAAAAACGTGCTACCTTAATCGCGGTACGCGGTTTGCATTCTTGAATTTGCAAAAAGACCTATCGTGATTAGCACCGCACCCGTAGCACACAACAAAATTCCCTTGCTTAAAAGTCTTTGTTAGGATGACTATCTACAACTTTATTTTTATTTCTTTTAACTGAATCTACAGACACACTACCCGATACATGATGCATTGATTGTGCCTGAGACGTTGCAGTTTCATCAGCCAGAGCTTTTTTAACAGCAAGATCTAAAGTTAAATCAGTCTCGGCTAATAAACGCCTCTGTAATCCCTCATTTATTATTCCACAAACCAATTGATCACGCAAACGTTCTGATAAAGTTGTTATGAAATCACAACTTTCAGCTAAACGTCTTAATTCAGAGTTTCGTAATCACTGATACTTTCATCAGAACGCTGCATGCGTTTATGAAATAAAAATCTTGAATAAATAACAGATGTCCCTACGAATGTGGATATGCAGAGTATGAACATGTTCTTTGCTGAAAAATGGCTTTCCCTAATCATGGAAAACGATAGACATCCTATTCCATGTAAATATAAATTTTTTGAAAGTATACCCAGACAGATATAAACTTACGCATTATTTCTTTTCGCTCGTCCCCACCCATCATGAGCTGATACTTCTTGACATACATATCTTTGCAGGGCAGCTGTCGAACAAAACTCTGTTTCTTGAGAGCGGCTCCGAAACGCTGCTTGGCAAACATGTAATATCCTTTTGTTTCCGGATGATAATGTCCTTAATGTTACCTTAACACTGGTAATATTTTCTTTAAAATCGTAACCACACTTTTCTCAACGTAACGGATATATTTGCATTGTAAAGTTTAACTCTTACTTGTCTGTATAAGTTTATATATTCTCTCTATATTATCTCTCTATATTATCTGTCTTCACCTTTCAATTTTATTTTTTTTTATGATGACATGGTGATTATTATTTGAATGAGGATTACAACAATCTGATAAGTGTTACAGCGAAAGGTAACTACGTGTCATATAATTTTAATATGTACCATATTGTATTAAGAGAACTGACTTTACTTTCCTAAAATACTATTTTTACGTTATTATATATTATTATACCTAGTTAAATTATATATAAGCAAAATGAAAACGCATATTAAATTATTAATTTTGTAAATATAAAAAGCTTACTATATAATTATGGTTCTCACCATTAATATTATTCAAAACAATGTCATGTAAAAGTTTACTATTCTTAAATCTAAAAAAGTCTATATAATAAAACTATTATTTGAAAAATACAAATGAAATGTAACCAAAACCATAACAATAAAAAAATCTTTTGATACAATATATTTAATGGTAATAAACAAAATACTTTATATACGCTATGATCTCCACCACCTGTATACCAATTTATATAGCAAGAGGTACCAATTGGAAATAATTTATTTGATGGTAATGCAAATAAATTAATAAAATCTCTATTTAAAAAAATATTTAGCAAATACATTTGCAAAAACACATTGAAACAATAGATTAAATCTAATATATAATGTTTTAGTTTATAAAAAAAATTGGAACGAGTCAACTCTGAAATTTTAAAATCACAATATTTATCATCCAATTTTTGATTTTGAATTGATAGTTGTTTAATATAACGTCCGACTGCTATTTCCCAAAACCAATTTGGTGCAGAAAATGCTAAAGATTCAAGCAAAAATACTAGCGGTACCAACTAGTAATAGTAATGAAAATATTTATCCGATTCATTTTTTGAATTATTTAGATAATTGAAGGTACCATTAACTAGACATGCTGTGTTCATTAAATCAAATGGAATCCGCTGCATACAACAACAACTAATAGTGTCAAAAAATATCTGCCTAGTTATACTTAAAACAAAACAGGCAACAAATAAATTGCGTGTAATATAATAATGTAAGTCACATGTGTAACTGCTGAATCTATATACCGGTGAATTGTATTTCAACAAAGTTAACAATCTCAACATTACAATTTACTTATTTTAAGAGTCTCCTTTCATTACAATTATTATTATTATTATTACAATAATTATATATTAATATGTGTATATAATAAAAATAAAAAAATAAAATAAAAATAATAATATAATAACATAATAATTAAAAATGATTAAAAATAAATAAATAAAAATAAATAATAATAATAAAAATAATGTTCTGATATAAAGTTTTAAACAATTAATATGAATTGTTTAATAATTAATATGAATTGTTTAAAAATTAATATGAAGTGTTTAAAAATTAATATGTAGTGTTTAAAAATTAATATGAAATGTTTAAAAATTAATATGAAGTGTTTAAAATTAATTGAATTGTTTAATAATTATGAATTGTTTAACAATTTAATTGACTAGGTATATAAGTAATGCAATACAATAAATTGTTTGTAAATACAGTAGCCAACCTATGTTTGTAATTTTTTTTATTAAAAATAAGATGAGTTCCGAATCTGCTGTTGAAAATAATGGAAATCAGTATTATGGTGCTGATAGATATATAAAAATAAATGGAAAAGAAATTTATGCTAAAACCAGTAAAAATAATGAATATTATTTAAATCAAAATGACAAACATATTCCAGCAAAAAATAAACCATATTATGCACAATATACTAATCAATCAGAACATTATCCTAAATTAAATAATAAAGCATTTTATTTAATGGATAATAATGAACCCATTTATGCTAAAACTAGTAATGGAGACAGTTATTTTGCAATAGATGAAAACAATTTAAAATTTTATGCTAAACATGAAAATCTCGAATATTACCCTAAAATGAGAAATAAACGGCAATTTTATTTGAAAAATAATGATGAAATGGAACAATATGCAAAAAATGATGAAGATGAATTTTATGCACAAAAACCAGATGATTCAGAATATTATGCAAAAAATCCAGATCTATCAGAATATTTTGCCCATAAATCAAACAATGAGGAATTCTATGCCGATGGTCTGCAAGGTCAAACATATCCAAAAACAAATTTGAAATCTGAATTTTATATGACTAAAAATGACAAAAATATTTGTGCTAAAAATATGAATAGTGAATCTTACTATGCAAGAGATGCGACGGAAAATGAATTCTACCCTAAACAAATTAATTCTGAACAGGACGTGCTTGATGTTGATAAGGCTTCTGAAAATGTTCCTGAAGATGCCCCTGAAGATGAAAATGTTCCTGAAGGTGAAAATGCCATTGTAGATTAAGATGATATTGTAGATAAAGATTGACCAAAATAAAGCATGTGAAGATTGAAGAAAATTGACCAAATGCTCCTGAAAGTGATTGACCAAATGCTCTTGATTTGGTTAATCCTCTGATTTGGTAAATGCCCCTGAAGATGTTTCTTAATAATTTCACAAAGTCAGTTTCAAAAAGTCTAATGCAAAATTTCCAAATGTTACAGTTTTAGTAAATTGTAAAAAAGGTTTATTACAATAAATGGGCTCTTTTTCCATTGAATATATATTTGTGCATTTTACAAAACTTTTAAATGTATTATTGTTGACGCCTATAGGCACATTTATACACGGCGAAGTTTCATCACCAGGTATCTCGTAACTATATGGAGCACATTTACATTTGAACCATACCATCCAATATCTTGAGAATTATTTCTAAAATTTGACAAGCAATAATCTGAAACACATGTGAAAGGAACTTGATCTAATGCAACCATTTTATTTCCTTTATCGTCTTTCGAATTACATTGACAACTATAACGTAATTTTCCATTATGCATTTCATAATAATCCGAAATATTAACAGATGCTCTTTTATTAGTTTTATTATCAAATAAAAATTTAAATTATTGTCTTGAGCTAGTAAACTTTTGCATGCAATAAAATGATTATTTTTCCAAATATTTTGATTTCGAGAAACACAAATCCAATTATTGGCCGAATAAACTGGAATTGAAGATTTTAAATGGCATCTAATGGCTCCTTTTGGCAAACAATAAGTTCCGCTTTTTAATTTTTCATGAAACAACACTACTTCTTCATGTTCATAAATATTTATTTTGTCATAATTACCTTTACAGTACAATGAACAATCGCAATTTTCATCAGGACATTTAAAAATATTAATTGGACAAAATAATTTGTCAAATGGTTGAAATGTAAAAGGTATCGGATCTAAATTTACGATATTTCTATTTACATGACTATACAATTGATGTTTAAAATATAAATTAAAAATAGTGATACAAAATATTAGAAATAAAACCAAGTAAATGAAATTGATCCTCATAATAGTTTGTCTTTTATTATTATTTTATAATTTTGAAAGTAATCAATTACTCAACAAAGACGTAAATGAACGTTTAGTTGTTTTATGGAAATTGAGAAATGAAAATTTTTTGTTACATATATTTCCTCACGATCAACACGTTTTAATTGATGGAAAATACATTTATTTGTATTTAGATAAAAACACACAAGACACCTATGTTCCAGCAGTTCAATTGGGTAGTAATGTAAAACGTTTTATAGTCAACTATATCTATCTATGGGGTGATGAGTCACCTAAAATGATAAAATATCCAAATAACATGGAACATATTATCGACATTTTAAATTACTTGGGGAATTGAATTTCGTTTTCGGTTCCACTTTCGTTTTTAAATTCGGTTCCACTTTCGTTTTTAATATGTGATTCCACTTTCATTTTTAATATGTGATTCCACTTTCATTTTTAATATGTGATTCCACTTTCATTTTTAATATGTGATTCCACTTTCGTTTTTAATATGTGATTCCACTTTCATTTTTAATATGTGATTCCACTTTCATTTTTAATATTGGTTCAACCTTCAATTTTAATTCCGGTTCCACTTCCATTTTTAATTTCAGTTCCATTTCCATTTTTATATTCGGTTCCATCTTCCATTTTTAATTTAGGTTTCACTTTTGTTTCATTTAAATTTTCAAAAAATGGAGTTTTTAAATATTTGGATTTCAATAATTTGTCATAATTAGTAATAATATCGTATTTATAATCTTGTTCAGCTTCAGTAAATTCCCAAAGGAAATTATGAGTTACTCCATAATTTACTTTTTCACAACGTTCACAAAATTTTTTAAATTCTTCCGTTTTTAAGCTTCTTTTAATTGTATGATTTAACTCACCATCTAGTTTCTTAAAATATGGTATCCAACCAAGTTTTTTGCTTTGATATTTTAAGAAAGTATCGAGTTGTTGAATAGATCTTATATAAAATACCGTTTGTTCAAATATTTCCATTTATAACTTTATTTAAGCACTTTGAGAAAGTAACCGAAACTAGTAGGGGGATAACATTTAACTGTTGGATTTACGTCCTTAATACATTTGCTTATTTTTTTATAATTTAAAACTTTAAAAAATAATTTTAATATTTGTAATTTTCAAATATAATAACAATAATGATAACCCTTCTTTACAACAAATTGATCTATTTTGTAACTGCACACGAAAAGGGTGAAGAGGAAAAATGGTAGTATTTCTAACGTTTACAATTGTATTTTCAAATGGTACAGCTGGGGGAAAAAAAACGATCCACCCTTCGTTTTTCGGCTGCTATTGATCAGGGAATTTTGTGAAAGGTGTCATTTTTCAGGAAATAGCGTAAGGAATTCAGAACTGGCAACCAAAATTGTATAAGGGGTCGTCTACATATTAAAATGAGTACCAACTTTGAAAATTCCAATGGCAACACCCAATTTTTTTTTTATATAAAAATGTTTATCATCTTCAAAATACCCCAGATCCAAAAAAAATGTATTAATTTGCATTATTTGTTGAGATATAAGCATTCGAAGTTGAAGGCCCATAATGTTAAAAAAGTTTCACAAACTTTTATTTATACCTCCACAAATAAAATGAATTAAACCAACATTTTTTTTCATTATATTCTTCTTAATCTTCCAAAAACAAATCACACAAGTTTTTCATCAATTTTTAATTATTATTATTTTTTTATTTAAATTTAAATAAGAAAAAATAAATTATGAATAGCAACCCCAAATTTTTGTTACATAAATCGATAAAGTAGATCAAGTAGAACCAAAATCCCGAATTTTTTTAATTCAACAACAATTATTTGCCGAGTTATTGTAAAAATACTGAAAAAAAACGAATTTTAGGGACCGTGTAAAAAATTACTTAGCAAATTGGACACTAATTTGCATTATCGTTTGGTGGTTGAAAAGCGTTTTTGGTGAATGTTTATTAAAATTATTGATGTCTGTCAAATGTCTAAAAATCTTTTCTTGTTTCAAGTGCATACAATGTATTTTGTTTGTATAATTAACATTAAATTATATCGATTACTATGTTTTTGAATGTATGTTATTTCCAATATTATTTATAATTATTTTATTATAAAATTTCCAATAATATGTTATTTCCTCGATTTTTTTAATTATTAGAGATTACTTATTTATTTAGTTATTTAGTCAGTCAGTTATTTAGTCAGTTAGTCAGTCCGTTAATTAGTCAGTCAGTTAGTCAGTCAGTCGGTTAGTTAGTCGGTCAGTTAATTAGTCAGTCCGTAAGTTATTCAGGCAGCAAGTTAGTCAGTCAGTAAGTTAGTCAGTCAGTAAGTTAGTCAGTCAGTAAGTTGGTCAGTCAGTCAGTTAGTCCGTTAGTTAGCCAGTCAGTCAATTAGTTAGTCAGTGAACTGACTGACTCAGTGACTAACTAATTGACAGTCAGTTAGACTAAGTTAGTCAGTCTGGACTAACTAAAGGAGTGACTAACTAACGGAGTGATTAATTGACTGACTGACTAACTCACTGACTGACTTACTAACTAACGGACTGACTAACTAACTGACTGACTAACGGACTAACTAACGGACTGACTGACTAACGGACTGACTGACTAACTAACTGACTGATTAACTAACTGACTAATTAACTGACTGATTAACTAACTGACTGATTAACTGACTGACTAACTAACTGACTGACTGACTAACTTACTGACTGACTAACTTACTGACTGACTGACTAACTAACTGACTGGCTAACTAACTAAACTGATTAAATAACTGACTAAATAACTAAATAATCTCTAATATTTAAAAAAAAAAATCGAGAAATGGACAAAATCTATTTCGTGATTTAGACCCATTCGGGATTTTGAATTATTCGGGATTCGGCTTGTCGGAATTTTGGTTTGTCGGGATTTCGGCTGTCGGGATATGTCCCAGACCCAGTGTGCCGAATTTTAAACCAACCATTTGTAGCAATATGAATGAAACAAAAATTTGCATAAAATGTAAAACCTAAATGTAATAATTATGTTTGTCTATCTGATTGTAACTAATCGCATTTGAAAATATGTTCGTTATAAATAATCGTATAGTAACTTAATTTAAAATTAAAACTTTTTCTCGTCTACCCTTTATTTTATTTCTGAATTTTAAATCCAAAATTTAAAAAAAAGGTAAAAACATAAAAAAAAAATCACAATATTAGTGAAGAAGGTTTAATTCTAGCATCTTTTGGCGAGATTTTTGGTAACCCTTTTGCAGCTTGTCGTTCGAAAAAAACACCCCTAAATATTACCTTTATCAATTTGGGATTTCCCCCCAAATGAATTGAAATTAATGCTTTAATATCCCCAGCAAATAATGCAAAATGAATAATTCTTTTTTTATACCTGGGGTATTTTGAAGTTGCTGAACATTTTTATGTAAAAAAATTGGGTGTTGCCATTGGAATTTTCAAAGTTGCTACTCATTTTAATATGTAGACGACCCCTTATACAATTTTGGTTGCCAGTTCTTTAAACCAACATTTTTTTCATTATATTCTTCTTATCTTCCAAAAACAAATCACACAAGTTTTTCATAAATTTTTTAATTATTATTATTTTTTATTTAAATTTAAATAAGAAAAAATAAATTATGAATAGCAACCCCAAAAATTTTTGTTACCTAAATCGATAAAGTAGATCAAGTAGAACCAAAATCCGATTTTTTTAATTCAACAACAATTATTTGCCGAGTTATTGTAAAAATACTGAAAAAAACGAATTTTAGGACCGTGTAAAAAATTACTTAGCAAATTGGACACTAATTTGCATTATCGTTTGGTGGTTGAAAAGCGTTTTTGGTGAATGTTTATTAAAATTATTGATGTCTGTCAAATGTCTAAAAATCTTTTCTTGTTTCAAGTGCATACAATGTATTTGTTTGTATAATTAACATAAATTATATCGATTACTATGTTTTTGAATGTATGTTATTTCCAATATTATTTATAATTATTTTATTATAAAATTTCCAATAATATGTTATTTCCTCGATTTTTTTTAAATTTTTAGAGATTACTTATTTATTTAGTTATTTAGTCAGTCAGTTATTTAGTCAGTTAGTCAGTCCGTTAATTAGTCAGTCAGTAAATCAGTCAGTCGGTTAGTTAGTCGGTCAGTTAATTAGTCAGTCCGTAAGTTATTCAGGCAGCAAGTTAGTCAGTCAGTAAGTTAGTCAGTCAGTAAGTTAGTCAGTCAGTAAGTTGGTCAGTCAGTCAGTTAGTCCGTTAGTTAGCCAGTCAGTCAATTAGTTAGTCAGTGAACTGACGACTCAGTGACTAACTAATTGACAGTCAGTTAGACTAAGTTAGTCAGTCTGGACTAACTAAAGGAGTGACTAACTAACGGAGTGATTAATTGACTGACTGACTAACTCACTGACTGACTTACTAACTAACGGACTGACTAACTAACTGACTGACTAACGGACTAACTAACGGACTGACTGACTAACTAACTGACTGATTAACTAACTGACTAATTAACTGACTGATTAACTAACTGACTGATTAACTGACTGACTAAACTAACTGGACTGACTGACTAACTTACTGACTGACTAACTTACTGACTGACTGACTAACTAACTGACTGGCTAACTAACTAACTGATTAAATAACTGACTAAATAACTAAATAATCTCTAATATTTAAAAAAAATCGAGAAATGGACAAAAAATCTATTTTCGGGATTTAGACCCATTCGGGATTTTGAATCATTCGGGATTTCGGCTTGTCGGAATTTTGGTTTGTCGGGATTTCGGCTGTCGGGATATGTCCCAGACCCAGTGTGCCGAATTTTAAACCAACCATTTGTAGCAATATGAATGAAACAAAAATTTGCATAAAATGTAAAAACCTAAATGTAATAATTATGTTTGTCTATCTGATTGTAACTAATCGCATTTGAAAATATGTTCGTTATAAATAATCGTATATGTAACTTAATTTAAAATTAAAACTTTTTCCGTCTACCCTTTATTTATTTCTGAATTTTAAAATCCAAAATTTAAAAAAAAGGTAAAAACATAAAAAAAAATCACAATATTAGTGAAGAAGGTTTAATTCTAGCATCTTTTGGCGAGATTATGGTAACCCTTTTGCAGCTTGTCGTTTCGAAAAAAACACCCTAAATATTACCTTTATCCAATTTGGAGATTTCCCCCCAAATGAATTGAAAATTAAATGCTTTAATATCTCAGCAAATAATGCAAAATGAATAATTCTTTTTTTATACCTGGGGTATTTTGAAGTTGCTGAACATTTTTATGTAAAAAAAATTGGGTGTTGCCATTGGAATTTTCAAAGTTGCTACTCATTTTAATATGTAGACGACCCTTATACAATTTTGGTTGCCAGTTCTTAATTCCTTACGCTATTTCCTGAAAAATGACACCTTGCACAAAATTCCTTGACCAATAGCAGCCGAAATATGAAGGGTGGATCGTTTTTTTTTCCCCAGCTGTACAATTAATACAGATTTTGAATTTGGTCTAATGTGTTGCAAAACTTGTCTTTTGATTAAAATTGAACAAAATCAGGAAGTTTACTATAAATGTGCAATAATTCAATCCAATTTTTATAAACTCTTTACATAAACTATCCTTATTGTAAACTTTAAAAATTTTAAAGTAATGTTCTGCAATACTATTTTGTACTCTTTTTAAGTCAAACATCTTATCTTTCCCTATAAAAATATTTATACATTGCAACAAGTAAATAAGTAGAATAATTTATACTAATAATATTATTTAAAAAAATATATATTTTTTTTTTCTTTTTTTTCTTATACACAATCATATTTCTTAGGTGGGTCACGTCCCAAAGAATTGGTTATCGTTTCTTAAAATATGAAATCTTACTAATTAAAATCACCCTTAATTTTTAGACTTAAGAATAGTACATTTATTTTTCAAGTAAAAAGTTTCAATTTTATAATTTAAAAGCTAAACTATAATTTGTTTCCAATAAAAAAAATTCATTTAATAATTAGTAAAAATTTCAATTAAAAGAATCAAATATATTCTCATAAAAAAATTCATTCTAACTCACAATCTTGGTGACAAGTGGGGCAAATGTTCAAGCCGATTCGCTCTAGAATTTGTATTACCCTTGGAGGTATAAAAACTTTGTTTCATGAAGTGTTTCCAGGCACAATTTACTTAGTAACTTTGGACTCGTCCTTAAATATAGATGATTATACGTACCATATTCGAAACCAAATGTACCTCGAAATCCTCCATTTGTAAATTCTATAAAATAAGCGCGTCCCACTATACAACGAATAGCATGTTTCAAATGTTTCGAGTCATAAGGTTTCATTTCAGGCCACTGTTCCACTTCTTTCTTCGTGTCTCGTGTAAACCGAAAGGTAATAGTTATATGTTTCGATTTTCCTTTTTTTTTCCAATCGTCTCCAATAGCTATGCCGTTAAGCTTATAAATTCCTTTGCTTAATAGCTCCTTCGTACAGTCACAGTATGATGTTTTGGGGCAATTGGTTACATGGTCCAGGTCTTCAAACTTTGCCGCTTTAAGCGAAGTATGATGATATTGGTCGAGCCCATGGAAGGTATCTTACACACTCGTCAGACTCTTGGGTACCGCATCCTTGACCTCTTATGCAGAAACTCTTATGTAAAGTAATATACATCTCCAATATATTTCCAAATGTATATTTATATCCAAGTAAGCAAGTTTTCATGTACAACAGATATGTTTTGGATTCGTGAACTAAAATTAACAAGAGAGGAATGCCAGAATGAATAAAATTCTCCCCGCTTATCATGACAATCACATTTTTGGTTCTTTGCCTGACCACGGACACATGTGCAGATTAAAACTGCTCATCGCGCCACACGAAAATGGGTCCAATAAATGGCAACACTCGAGAACGCTGATTCACTACGCACCAATCCATAACATGATGAATATTATTACTGACTACGGTACAAGTGACAAGACAGGATAAAGGGTTTATTTAAAAAAAAAAAAGTTATTATAATAAATAAATGTTATTATATAGATTTTTTTTTAATAAATACTCTTGTACGTAAAAATATTATAGATTTTTTAAAATAAATACTCTTGTACAAAAAAATGTTATTATATAGATTTTTTAAAATACTCTTGTACGTAAAAATGTTAGTATATAGATTTTTTTTAAATACTCTTGTACGTAAAAATATTATATAGATTTTTTTTAATAAATATTCTTGTACGTAAAAATGTTATTATATAGATTTTTTAAAATACTCTTGTACATAAAAATGTTATTATATATATATATATATATATATATATATAATATATATATATATATTATATATATATATATATATATATATATTTAAATAAATACTCTTGTACATAAAAATTTTATTATATAGATTTTTTTAAATAAATACTCTTGTACGTAAAAATTGTTATTATATAGATTTTTTAATAATAATTAATATTATCTTTCTGAATATACAATCCTCTTTCATTTTCTACAATATGTATGGTCCTTGACAGAGGTGGGGATGGGAGACAGAGGTCTTTCTCGATGTAAAACGGGTTCTTCTGTATTACTGATGGTCTTATTTCTGCTAAAAAAAGAAAATTAATCAAGATTTTTTAAAAATAAAGGGGTTCCAAGGTTATCATTTAAATTTTAACATTAGGATAACAGTTTTAATACAATAAGGATAAAAGCTTAAACATTAGGTCTCCTAACCTGTCGAAACAATCCGGTTGGTTCAACTTAAAAAAACAAAAAAATATCTAACACTCATGCTCAAGCAAATGTTAATTTGCAACTTTTTGTAAACAAATATATAGTGACAAATGATAAACATCCTATTCCATGCAAATATAATATTTGAATGTATACAAAGACAGATATAAACTTACGCATCATTTCTTTTCGCTCGTCCCCATCCATCATGAGCTGATACTCCTTAACATATTTATTTTCGCTGGGCAGCTGCCTAACAGAACACTGTTTTTTGAGAGCGGTTCCGAAACGCTGCTTGGAGTACATGTACTAATAGTTTTTTTCATCTGGATTATATCTACCTTTCATTTTATCCCAGTCCTGAAAGTGAAATGAATGATGTTGTAACAGAATAAACTAAATAAGTTCATTTACTCATAAGTATCCTAAGTAAAGTTCACGTGTTTAAGATTTCTCCCTTGATGAAGTCAAATAGTTGAGTTGAGTTATTGTCACACTAGAGCTACAAGGGAATCCTGGGCGACGGGGGTTACCCTTCAAAGCCAGCCAAGTGACGACACACCTTGTGGAAACTACATCCCACGCAGTGTTGGTCCTTCAGAGCCTATGTAACATGTATTCTAAACGAACGCACATCGAACTTTGAGAATGT
>JAFNEN010001305.1:0-38746 GCA_019343175.1 Oedothorax gibbosus
GCAGTCAACGGCGCACTACCAAGCCGAATGATTTTAGCATTATGCTCTAACACCGCGTATAACGGAGATTTTACAAAAAAAACCTTTTAAATTCCATCATTACTAACTGAATCACCTTTCGCTAACTGAAAACGGAATTCAAATTCCGTCGACCGCATTCACGCCGTCCTACACCCAAAATTGGTACACACGAAATTATTTGTCATTGTTCAAAGATTTGGGGCAAGTGAACACTAATATTACTTATGATGAGTATAAAAATGACTTGTGCTTTTACGCCTTCAATCTAACGCAAGACTATTCGAGCGACGAAGGCCACGTCAATATCACACGCACCGGAGATTTATCGATACATTTAAAATTTGACGAGCCCTTAACTGAAACACTTACGTTGTTATGCTACATGGAAATGCAATCTTCGCTGGAAATTGATAAGTCCAGAAGTGTATTCGTGGATTATTAATCAGGAATACTGCCACTCTCGATCGTATTGTACGGGCGGATCGCCGAATGAAAATTGGTTTTGGCGGAGTACGAGCCGTGAACCGACCTCCTCTCGACCGGAACCAATTCAACAGCTTCATCATAAACTAGCATCCCTCCAGCAAACCGGGCGAACATTGGAAGGCAGTTTTTTTATGCTCGGAATCGTGCTAGCTTTTTCTGTTCTTACGGGACTCGGCCAAGTGAGGTGGTGAAAAAATTCCTAATACGAAATTCATTGAGTTTTGAATATAATTCATGCCGGTTACAGCATCGTCGCACGACCAGCTGCGGTCTCTATTGCTTGTACTTTTTGTGGCACAAATCTCGAGGCTTACCTGTGACGCAACTACGAACTCGAAATCCATGCACCAATGAACGACTAATCCATCAATTTGCTCGGGAAAATTTCAAGTTATTGACCAATCCTGGACAATATGGGAGTGTCAAGTATTGTTAACGCAGTTATAAAAACCTTTGCCGGCCGCAGACATCAGCCACCATGTCGTCAAGAGAAAACTGTTTTTAAAAAATTTCTTGATGAATAAACCTTCCGTTTTTAAGGTTAAAGTTAAAATTCACTATGAAACATTTGCCGGGCTACAATCTTTGTTTAACAATTCATTTTTAAGTTTAAAAAAAATATTGGTTATAATTCTTTCCTAATTCTACTTAACAAAAGAGTTTTAGAATAAAAGGTAATCCGCTTTTACAATTGATCGAATTTCTTTCAGTACTATGGTCTTCAGTTGTGTAACGTAGCTTTTGGAAATATAAAAACTTTGCTTAAAAAAGGTTTGTTCCACACATTAAAATACTCTCTGCCGAATAGTTCTGCTCGCGAAAAAATCTTTTTGCACAAAATAATTTCCAGGTCGGTGATAAAATTCTATCAGGCAATTTTTTGCCGAATAGTAGACCAGGGATAAAAAAAAATATCTGAAACATTTTTTTGACAAATCTATTGCGATTTGTTTCCAGGCCGGGAATTTTTTTTTTGATGATACAGAAAAAGGTTTCTGCACGAAAAAGTTTTTGTGATCCAGTTTCTTTCAGTGCATATTTTTCTCAGCCAAAACAAAACTGTGATCCAGCTTCTTTCTAACTACTATTAAAAATTAAAATTTCTTCAATTTTTTTCGGCGGAGAGATAAAGTTTTCTAGTAACTTTTTGCCAGCTCGTGAAAATTTTTTTGCGAAGAGTCTTATTACGAAAATTTACTTTTAAAATATTTGTTTCCGGTGGGAAAACACTTTTTGAGACTGGCCGGGGATAAAAGTTTTTCTGCAACATTTTTGACAAAAATCGTCTATAGAGAAGCCATCAACCATTAAAAAAAAAATTTTACGTCTATACAGAAGCCATTTTTCTGGAAAAAGTTTTGTAAAACGTTTTTTGAAAAATCGTTTATACAGATACCATCAAACTAACTTTTTTTTACAAAAACGATTTTCTGGACAGATGTGATCAAAGGGGCCGGGGAATATTCAGAAAACACATTTTTTTTTTTAAAATTTGGTTTTGATCACGTTTTTGAGAAATCAGTGATCCAGAGGTCGTCAATATAACTACTACTAACATTTGACTGAATTTCAAATCTATTCCAGGTAAACAGTTTTTTAAAAAATATATTCTGATAAAACTTTCTTTTTTGAACATTTAGAAAAATGTAATATGATAAAAAAATATATATATATTATAAAATAATGAAAGCTATGCACTAGCTCATATTTTAACGTTGTCTAGTGTCAAATTACCAATCACTCTTTGGACCAATGCTAAAACTTTATAATTATAGACAAACTACCCAAAAATTTTCTATATCTCTAAAAATACCTCAAACATAAGTAATTAGACACAAGTAAAAGTTTATCTAGAATCTAAACACGGTATTTTTAGCTAGTAGCTTAGTTGTCATCGCCGAGACCTAACTAATGGTAAGAAAAACATTGAAATATCAGAACGGTTTGTAAAAATGGCGCAGTTTAATGAAAACAAATGACCTCCAGTGAGCCCTCCAACCATTAGTTTAGATTTTTTTGGTAAAAGTTATTTAATGAATTCGGTGTGTTAGTTAATTAGGTAATTTATAATCGAGGCTGTTGCGCAAAATTTATGGGAATAAGGGGACATTTTTTGGCTTTGTTTTCTGGTTAGGGGAATTTGTTATTTTCTGAATAAGGTTTTAATTACGTATTCCAATAATTAATAATTAATAATCATTTAAACTTTTTTAATTATGTTATTTTACGTCTAAATGTGGTTTTATTACCATACATTAACATTATTTAAGATAATTAGGCAATATTTATTCTTTTTATTAAATATTCTTTTATTTGATTAATCTCGTCGCAAATTGACTGCAACAATTTGATGATGTAAGACAAATTGTTGCATAAGTTAAAAGTGGTGTTGCGCGCAATTAGACTCAGATAATTTTTTTCTTTCTAAAGGGGGCTAATTTTTGGGTGGATCAAGCATTTGCAGACTCAGCATATTACCCATAACTAAAAGAAATTGTTTGTGGCACCTTCTAGGTGGTTCTCGTTACAAATTTTAAGATTTTTTTTCGGTATTTAATTTTCGGTATAAAACCATACTGGAAAAGTGACTCGTTACTGGAAAATTATAAAATTTGTATGTGGCCATATATATGAAAACTTTCTTTATAATGGAAAATGTTACATCTGTATTTACACCATACACCATCCCAGTTATGAGTGAAACTGTTTATTAGCATATTATGTATATTCCAAGAGAGCAAAAAGGAGAAAAATTAGAAATATTATATTGTCATGAAGTAGAAATATTATATTGTCATGAAGTAGAAATATTATATTGTCATGAAGTAGAAATATTATATTGTCATGAAGTAGAAATATTATATTGTCATGAAGTAGAAATAATATGTGAATAGAATATTAAAAACAATTATTTTTGCGAATAGAATAATAAAACACACGAATTGTAAAGTTGTATGAAAGACAAAAAAATATATTTATCTAATGCAAGCTTGATTAAATATTTTAAGTTATAGTGTAAAGCAGGAGGGTGGGGGAGAGGAGGGGGGGGGGGGGGGGGGAGAGGAGGGGGGGATGAGGAGGGGGAGGGGGGGGGGAATCTCCCCTTACCAAAATGGTTCATCCTTAATGCTGAATTTTCAGTGTAAAAAATTACCAAAAAAAAAGATAAAACAACCATATGCCTAAATTAAATTAGTTATTAATTAGTTTATAATTACATTACAATAAAAAAAAATTCACAGTAAAATATCTTGGCAAATTATCTAACTTCTATAATTAATTAATGGGCATGTTTCATATCTTGAGTGTCAACAGAAATGCTGAATAAAAATACATTCTACATACTACATTACATAAAAATACATTCTACATACTACATTACATAAAAATACATTCGATTGGTCAATCAATGTATTGCGGGAACAGAGTACTAATTTTCAGCACTGATCGGACAAATAGCAAGAATGAAAGCTAAAAGGAAATACAAGAAATTGAAAATAACAAGTACTTATTTTTACAAATGTCCTTCATCATTGTCATAAAAAGGTATTGAAAAAAAATTAAAGATATTTTTTGGTTGCTAAGACAGGTTTTGTAAAGTGAGCTTAAGGCGAAGAAAAAAATTATTTGAGCTTTATTTCAAATATTTTACTAAGTCAGGAAAATATTTCATTCTACTATTTGTTCTTATGGAGAAATTTATTGCATTTCTATACATGATTCTAGTTTGTTATATGTGCTAATCAGATGATATTATTTTATATCAATTATAATAGCAGCACTCAATTTATTATTGTTATTAATTTAACATTACTTCTAATTTATTCTGAAATTTTTTTATGAGGTTAAAATTCTTTATTTCACATTTTCGGTACGTCAATGAGGATAACTTTGGCCTAAAATCCTACTTTTTTTTACAAGAGAAGAAAAAATAAGCTAAAAAAAACCTATTTAAACAATTTTAAATTACCATGCATTTAAAGTATTGTACTTAGAGGAATAATTCGTAAGCATTTTTGTTAAATTTTATTAATTAAAAAAAATTATGAAATTTGAAAAAATTATTATAGTTAGAATCTTGTGGGGTAATTTTAGCCCAAGCATGAAATACGTTAGAAAGATACCTTTTAGGGCTGCGTTATAGAATTAAAATTGTAATATTAAAATGTCAAAACATAAAAATTACAAAATTATTCAAAACGGTTTTATAACAATATTTACATTCCACTGCATCGCAGAATGACATTATGCAGACTACTTAATTAATATAAATATATTTTAAATTTTCATTAAACAAACTAATCATTTCTGTATAAGCTGGGTATTGTTTTGTAATTTTATAGAAATTAGGACTATTTAAAATATGAAAATCAAATTTCGTCATGATTAAAACATTATAGTAGTAGATGTATTATTTTATGGTAATATTAAGTACTACATCTATTTTGCAACACAATACGATACTAATCTTTTTTTAATGTGGTCAAGTTTTATGATTTAATTGTTTATTTTTGCTATTGACTTCTTAAATTATCAGATTAAGAATTTATTGCCATATTAACCGATAAACGGTGATTGGCAAGAAAACTTGCCCCCCGAAAAGGAGTTTTCTGCTTAAGTTTATCTAAATTAACAAGATAACCAAATGAAGACATTAAAAAGGATTAAGTTAATATTTTCTTTCGGAAGTGAAGGTATTAATGCTGCTGACAAAGTCGTCATTTATGGGTTAATTAATTTGAAAGGTTAATGCATTCAGACATGTGAAAAGGTAAGGAATAGGGACGGAATGTATTAAGATGGGTATGACATTACGTGGAAGTCTCCTATTGTGACAATCGCAGTATTGACAGGAAACAAGTACCGCATCTGTTTACAGCACAATGGCTCTAGTAACATATTAAAGCCGTTGTTATATGGTCATACTAGATCTATATTCGGGTGAAACCTGTATCATACTGGATTACGGAACACCAGATCCGGTATCAATATCAGATCCGGTATGGTTGTAAAACCACTATCATACCGGCTTATGAAACGCCGGATCCGGTATCAATACCAGATCCGGTATCGATACTGGTCTGGTATCGATACCGGATCTGGTATGGTAAAACCGCTATCATACCGGCTTTTGGAACACCGGATCCGGTATCGATACCGGATCCGGTATCGATACCGGATCCGGTGTTCCAAAAGCCGGTATGTTTTTTTCCGGTATCATTTTTTTTCCAATAGGGAATGTACACAAGAGCAATACACCGACTTAATGCACTGGCTAAACAACATAGATTTAATAGTACTTAATTCAAGAAAATAAACTTCATTAACAAAATTGATGTGATGCATAATACATAGACTCATTAAGATCATTGAAGTTACGTCAGGAGACATGTTTCCCTATATCCCTCAAGTCATTACAAAAGATTATTTAACGACACATTCATGTTGCGATCATTATTAGGGTTAATTGCAGGCAAGTCTGAATTGTTGTATTTGAACATCGTATGCATTTGCTCATTTATACTGGACTTAACACTATCTGGGATGGAAATCTCATTTTAGAGGATATTTGAATAGTCAAAGTAAATTTCGAACGAAATTATTTCCTCAGTTTTTGCTCGGCAAATAGTTCAAATTTTTCTTCAAATCAGTAAAAAAATAACAATGTAACAATTATTAAATAAAAAAATAGCCTAAAAATACTATTTTTGGAAAATGTTTTAAGATATTTGAAAAAATATCGAAAATGCCTAAGAAGTAAACTTTAAAATGCATATAAACGTAATGAAATTAAGTTAAATTTTCGAAAATGTCAGAACATCTACCTTCTGGCTTTGAAATTCCGAGTTTAAAACCCAGCCACCACTCCCGACAAACTTCAGCGGATATGTGCTGAAAAAAAAAATCTACTTATTCACAGGGTGTATTGCGAGTGTGCACTTGTACATACATACTATTTAAATCTGATAATTCTAAAGTTTCAACGACCTTATTTTACGGTGTCACTATAGAAATTAAAATAACGACAAATTTCCTACCTTTTTGACGAAGTTGTTCATTTCTGTAAAATGTATGAAATATTTTGTTAATTATGTAACAAAACTTATTTCGTCAATAGCTGATGAATCATATTTCGTAAATTTGACGAACAGTTTATTATGGGAATTTTTACAACAGCATTTCTTTCATCATTTCAAAATTTTATGAGCTAATATTATGTGTTAAATATTATTTTTCCTTAAAATATGGTTAGTCACAAAAAGTCTAAATTATATGCTGTGGAGAATAATTTTAAAATTCATTAAAAAATAACTCAATCTAAGGACCTAAGCGTAATAAAATCAGTGTTTGAAACTAAGTTTTGATTTATTTTCTAGATAGAAAATTGCAAGTTACGCTATTTCCTAAATTAATTATAAAATTTGTATTCACGAACACAATAATATAAAATGTTTTTTTAAGTTAAAATATTTTAGTTACAATTATCGAAACAAATCACTTTGCAACCAAATTATTTTGGAGGCATGCAGTAAATAAGATTGAAAAATGTTTTGCATATCTTTTTGGTAAATTTTTTTTGGCTGTTTTATAAGTTATCCACAAGACAGGTTAAGACTTACAAACCCACCAACTGTCTGTCGGGTTTTCCAACATATAAAAATATTTTTTTTAAACATTTATAAATTATATAATTTTTAATACATTTTGGAATTTTAAGCATAGATAAGCCATTTTAAACGATTTACTACAGTATTATTTTAAATATAACAAATTTAATTAAGTTAAACATTTAAATTTTAAATTGATACAGTAAACACGAATGTACACTTTTTCTAAATTGCGTATCCTCCGGGATGGTTTGAAAGAAGTAAATACTCTTCTACCACCCTACTTTTGAAAAAAAAAAATAGGTTCTGCTCTTAAACGCTATTTCTTTTAGTAACAGCTAGTAGAATAGTTTTGACAAAAGTTTAACTCACAATTGCTCAACAAAAATTAATATTATTCCAAATGTCTGGGTTATGTTGACGGTTACGCAAATATGTTAGAAAAGTACAATTATATTTGCCGAATATTAAACTATAAACAATTGATTGATATAAAAAAAAAGTCACATCCTACACTGTTAAAAAAAACTTGAAATTTCAGGAGAAAAATTACTGATTTTAACGGAACTTTCCCGTATTGGCTTAAAACGGGTTTTTTCCATCTGAAAACGGGTTTTTTCCTTCTAAAAACGGAAAATGTCCGTAAACCACGAGCGAAGAGATGAAAACGGAATTTTCCCGTTTTTAGAGCTGCCATACTTTTATTACACTATATAGAATTGGCGATAATGCACTAAGAATACACACATCGAAACTCGAACATCAAATACCTGTTTTACGAAATGTTATTTATTTTTTTGAAATATTTTTCAGAAAAGCATCCAGCTATCAATTAGAAATAAAAATTAACTTTTTTATGACCGGGGGCTAACTGTATATATATAATTAAATTTGAAATACTTTCGATATCGCCGAACACTGAAATATGTCGCTAAATGTGGAAAGAGAACCCTCTATTGGCGACATTCATCTTCGAATCGTCGATCGAATCGAATGGTAATCACTAGAAGTGCTTGTTTGGGTTGGGGCCCGGGTGGCCTAGTGGGTTTGATCGCAGCCCATTACGCTAACAGTCTGTGCACTGTACCTGTTGCGGGTTCGATTCCCGCCTTCGCCCTGGGTGTACTTTCAATTGTAAAATTCTGTCTGTGTTTGTCTTACTTGACGAAGGTTTATAAGCGGGTTTCTGATCAAGCACACAAACCGGAAAATACATGCACCGACCTACCTACCTACAAACCTTGTTTGGGTTTTCCCGCGCGCTACTGATTATAAAGGTGAGTGTTAGTATATATAACTTATTTTGAAACTTTTTTATTATTTTAAATGTTGTGATTCCTATTCCTTAAAAATGTATTGTCTAATAACATGCATTGATACAGTAAAGCACCGTTTTTACGACTCTAAAGGGCTGTTGATTATATTGGAAAACTCGAACGATTAAGAGAAGTTTTACGATTAAATAAAAACTCTCTTTTATCAGGAATTTTCGATTATCCGACCTACCTACAGTCCCAATTAGACCGGATAATCGAGGTTCTGCTTTACAAAAAATAACGAGTCACTACTGCAATTTCCTGCAAATAAGCAAAAATTACGAGGCTTTAAAGTTTAATCGACCGATGCGTCCTGACTAAAACTATAAAAATAGCGAGATTCGAGATACTTGCGATTTCGCCATGAACTAGCATATATTTTGAGGCATTGAAGTTTTGTCCTGACATAAAACTTAAAAAAAAATTAAAATGGAAAGTACTACATATTTTGAGGCGTTATAATAAAACGCTTTTCTCTATAAGCACGCCCTGATGGATGTCGCTGTTTCAGGATTTCTGGCAATACGGGGAAAAGTCATTTGCAGCGTTAATTTCCTAAATAAAGCAGCAACCTGATCATTTTTATGGGTAGAATCAGCAAAAGAACATTTTTCATTTCTTAACTATTAAAAAATAATCACTTTAATTAAAAAAGAAATACTTTTTACAAACTCAAAAAATAAGCACCTTTAAAGGCACTTAAAATTGAAACAAAAAAAAGGCATCTTCAAGAACAGCTGCGCACCCTGATAACATCCACAAAATTTTAATATTCGTATGCAATGTTAAAAACAAACATTTAATGACTTAAAAATTATTAATAATATATTGTGTGTTATTGTTTCTTATATAAAAAAAATATCAGAGGTCTAAGAATTTGAACATAATTTACAGACATTCAAACTTGTGTGGGTTTGGTTTTGGTTTGTCGTTCTATGGTCATTTTTTGCATATCAAGCTAATTAGATGATGATTTGAACCTGCTCCCAGTGACTTAAACGCCAGAGCACTAATCATTCAGCCACCAGACGCGCAAATTTAATCTCGTGTTATGGTTGTTGAAGATTATAATAGATGGGGCATTTTTAACAATTATGCTAATATGTTAATTTGTTAATTTTAATACTGTAGTTTATCTTTTATTAGGTGTATAGCGGATCTTAATACGAAGAGAGGATCAAAAGCAACAAAGCAGAATCCGGAAAACCATCTTCAATTGCAAAAGAATTATTAATTTAGCAAATATATATACAGTTTGAGAAAAATTATTATTTTACAATTATTATTCTTAATAAAAATATATGTAATCAAGTACAATGTTAGAGGGTTGAATATCTTAACTTAATAACTTTGCCAACCTGAGAATTAATTTTGCTGTATCAATGAAGATATATAATCTTTATCTTCTCTAATAAACAGGTGAAATCGGGTTCCAATCATGTCAAGTTAAAGTAAGATTTGCTCTATATCTGTATAAATTGTAAATTTGTTGAATGAGAAATTGAAATAAATATAATAAATTGTGTATGCTGAAAAATTGTGTTTCAATCAATGTTTCTTCTGTTATGTATTTTAACAAGTTTAATTGACCTTGGTAGCGAATATTTCTGAAATTCGAAGAAAAAAATCTGTTTAGTTCTTAATATATACTAAAATATTGCAGTGTTTCAACTTTTATATTAGTAAAAGTATGAGCATGAAATATGAATACCTGGAACGTTGAATTTTCAAGAGAACGGATACCTGCTGAAATGGCCATGACTCAAAAATGCTGTCTATGGAGAAAAGTCGAGAAAAATCTCAGAAAGTTATGCATATTTTTATGCTCTTTTTTTGTAATTGTTATAATGAGTTAAAATTTCGTTTTATAAGTGCTTTGTAATTTTTTCAAAATGTTAAATTTATTGTTTTTCTACTAAAAATAGCCTTAAGGGGAAAATTTATAAAAGCACTTCAAGAGATTTCACTTTATTGTTGAGAAAAGGAGCATGAAAAAATATGCGTAACTTTTTGAGATTTTTCTGACTTTTACTATAGATGGACATTTCATTAGCAAAAATACACACGAGAATTAAAATAACGGGAAAATACAAAACGGAAAACTTGCTTAGATTCACGGAAAATATAAAACGGAAAACCTTAAAAACGAACAAATAAGAAACGGAACTTCAGTAGATTGAAGGAAAAAGGCAAAATAGAAAATTTTAATAACGGAGAAATAAGAAACGGAACTTAAGTAGAAACACGGGAAAATGCAAAATGGAAAATTTTAACAACGGAGAAATAAGAAACGGAACTTAAGTAGAAACACGGGAAAATGCAAAATGGAAAATTTTAACTACGGGAAAATGCAAAATGGAAAATTTTAACAACGGGAAAATGCAAAATGGAAAATTTTAACAATGGAGAAATAAGAAACGGAACTTCTGTAGATACACGGGAAAATACTTAACGAAACGGGAGAGTCCCGGCAACTCTGCTGCCGGTACTTTCCCCGTTAATTTCAGTAATTTTTTTTTACAGTGTAAGTTAAAGTTATTATGTTTATCAATGTATATCACAGTTTCAAAGCAATTTCTTAGGTGTTTTACTCACCACAATGTTCATAAAAAAAGAAAAGTAAAATTAAGCCAAACAAAAATATTGATTTTTTTTATAATAGGGAAAAATATTATCGATATTTCTTATTCAAACAACTTCCCAGCATCTTAACCCTTTCAGCCAATATGAATGATGTGGTGATCCGCCTGGCAAAATATATAAAAACATAAAAAACGCCTCAAAAAGCACTCTAAATCCATATCGGAAAACGTTAAAGTATTCAAAAATGTCAAAAGAAAACTCCCTAGTAGGTTTTGGAATTGGATTCAAAGTATACACACGCGCAATACAACAAAAGATGACAAAACTGTAACTGTATTTAATTTTGAAAATACGAATTTGCGGAACTGTATTTTTCTGAACTGGCATTAAGGAATTATTAAAAAAAAATCTTAAATAAATTTGTATCGAATTTACCTAATATGCTTTCGTGGATAATTGATCTTACCACTTCACTATGGTTAATACTCAAAAGCATTGCTTGGATGTGTTAAATCTCATCTTTGAGGTAAAAAAAAATTGCCAATAAGAAACTTTTAAATCAAACCATAAGGGTGTCTTTTCAAGTATTGTTCAAAATGCCGCACAGTGGGGCAAAAAGGGGTGAAAACCTGGCCAAAATTCTGTAATTTCTAGAATGGGCTAAAAACATCATAATTAGGTATTTGGTATGTTTTTAGAAGTGTGCAGCTCTATTTTTAATATTTAAAGAAAGTTAGACTGAAAATATCACATTTGGTTCATTTATTTAAACCCCTAATAAAATATTTTTTATTTAAATTATTGTCTAAAATTAATAATATACGTTTTTAAGGAATAATAAGAACTAGTATTTAATTTAAAACTCAATTTATTATATTAATAAATCAATTAAGTACTAGTTTTACATTAAAAATTCAAATCTTATACATAGAAATAAATCATTCATACCTTATCGTACGCACATTCGCATGTCACACCATTATAATTTATGAATACAGTAGAGAAAACACTATATGATTTCTAAAATATTGTTGAATTCTTTTGATCCACAAAAATAACACCTCTGCGGAGACGTGGTAAGATGTAACTGCATTATAAATTTTACCATCCACCATTGTAAATATAATATTATGATTAATTTGTAGACTTGGGTTGTTTAATATTACTATTGTTGGAATGAGAGTATAATATTTGGTTTTCAGTGCACTCTACTGTGTGTTTTGCAAATTCTGCTGATTCTTCTATAAACTGTACAAGTATTGGATGGTAGAATCGTGGTTATGCTGGTCTAGGATTCTTCCAGGTTATTTTTTTAGATCATTATCTTCGAAATACAGTTCAGTCGTACACTCGAAATAAGAAATCTATTCGAATCTGAAGAATTAGTGGATTTGAATTTCTGTTTATATTGGCTTTGACTTGAGCTGCCATCATATCCCTATTTTGAAATAAGTTTCAAACGTTTTAACTGCTCATTGGAATAATTGCTCAAATCATTCAATGTACAGTCTATTATTCTTTGAGCTGTATGGTGTAAAAGAACTTGAACATTCACTTCAACCTTTAGTTTTTCGTCTTCATAGGAGCTGATTTCAGGTAACTGTTTTTCTTTGCTTTTGTATGACTTTGTACGAAAAAAATATACTTTTTGAGTGACTTCTTATAATGTCATATTAGTGCCTGGTTAATTGAGAATCAATTAACAAAGACAAGGCTCCATCAGCTGAGATAGTTTCCGAAATTTCCGCACATAGCTATTATTTTTCAGAAAAAGATTTGCGGTATTCGAATGCTCTGAACGGGGAACTATAAATGTCGTATCTTTTATGAATTTAGAAGGATATCTCACCAATAGCTCTCAAAGTCATTTGTGCTGCAGAAGCTAAAGTTCCTTGAGTGTATTTTGTACGTAAGTGTTCCGTTTTCCTTTGTTTTGGCCTTTCGCTACTTTCCAGGAAATCAGATGATGGCCGTCCTAAACCTTTTATTTCGTAGTGCTTTTCTAAAAAAAAATTAATGTTCTTTTGCCGTATAGAACTATGTTTTGTGCATAATATTTATAGCTATTTTTCCTTTTTTCAAGCCATTCCTGAAGAAACATTATTTTGTTGTTTTCAGTCGGTCATTTGGGAATTAGTAATATTTTTGTTCATTTCGATTGTTGCCATTCCAGAGATAGAAAAATAAGGAAATTTGGGCGCCGTATAAGAGCATTATATAGATTTTGGGGTTTGGAATTGTAAATTTAACATATGGGCCAAAATCTTACCAAAAGTTTTTTCTTTTCAAAACTATATTTCATGCAAATTTAGCTTTGTTCTTGATACAAGTCTATCAAATCACGGTAAAGATAGGAAATTTCACAGTGTATTTGCGTTCCGTGTATTTCCTGGGATTCACTTGCTATGCCATGCTTCTCCAAAATTTTGATTTTATACTTCTTCCTGGTTAAGAACTGGAACATACATATTGAAAATTTACTTTGCGACTAAAACGTGAAATGTGGTAAAGTGACTCAACCAAAATTTTAAGTTACTATCAACTCTGGAAACCTCGTGTTTAAACTTTTTATTAAGTTTTAGCTTTTAAATTATGTTTACATAGATTTAAAAGCAAAATTTAGGAAAAGTAGAAAACTGGGGAGAAAGGTTTGATACCTGATTAATAGCTACACTGCATAAAGCAGTGTCTCAATTTCAGTACGAATGATGTCTGAATTGAGTTTTCAGACACTTTGGTGTCTTAATTGAACACTCTCTGAAATATTCTGTCATGTATTTTAGACACTTTATTACTGTCTTAAATATGCTTCAGACACTGTAGAGCCTGACTTTTGATGTAAATGTCTGAAAATTTAACACTTTCAAATTCATACACTTTAAATCAGACAATTCATGCCAAGCAATTCAGACACTTGAACTTATAATTTTTTGAGATGAAGCGCAATTTAATCTATAAGTAAAACAATCCTTTTCACTTGAAATTTGTTAATTATAATGACATTATTCATTAAAAGTTCAAAATTTAAATTACTTGATAAATAATTTGATATGCCACCAAAAAAATTATTATTTATTTATATACTTTTTTAATTGAAGACCACTTTAAAAAAGTTTAAAATTTTCTTTTAGGATAATATTTATTTTAACATCTATCTCAAAAGTCAATATTGAACCATGATTTAATATGATTTGGAAAAAAATTTTAGTAATATAATAGGTTATTAATAATTTAAGTTGTAATATTATTAATATTAGTCAATATATATTAAAATCAATAAATTAAGTTTAAAAAGATCTGCACCACGCCGTAAATTTACATCCGGCAGGGTAAAACCCCTTCATTTTCGGTTTTCAGACTAATACTGCAACTGTAACGTTTAGAAAGAATAGAATAGAAGAAGAAGAGAAGAATAGAATCAAAGCCAAACAAACAAGGAAGCCGACCCGGCGGCGCAACGGTTGGGGAGCTAGCCTTTGGAGCCTCTGGGTTCGGGTTCGAATCCCGATAAGGCATGGATGCTTGTGTTTGTCGAGTATATGCGGAGTACGTGCTCGTTAAATCTGTTGGGTCCGAAAGTCCTGTGGGCAGTCATTGCGCAGTTTCCCACGGGTAACAAGCAAAACATACAAAACTACTGATATTTTTGAAAAACTTTTGAAAGCAATAAATATTGAATTCTTTTTGTTATATGTTTTATTTCCTAATAAACATTAAAATGCATTGCATGTAGGAAAGTTAAATCTTTTTTCAATTGCTTAATTTTTAATATATATCCATAAATTATTTTTACCAAGCTTTTTAAAGTATTTAAAAAATTGTATTTGTAATGTACTATAATCTTTAATATCTGCCAAGTATTCAAATTGAAATGTTTTAATTTGAATTGTTTGTAGATATAAAAACAGATCGGGTGTGGGTCCACAATAATTTCAGATGCATGAAGTGTCTGAAGTTCTGTTGCATATGTGTCTGAATTTTAGACACATTATATATCTGAAAAAATTAAGACGCCATTTGGTGTCTGAATAATGTGCATCCTGTTTCAGACGCTTTTTTGTCTGAAATCAAGACATTTCTGTTTGCAGTGTAGCCAGACTTTCCTCTATCTACAATATTGGAGTTAATACTTTATGAATGCAATGTGACATAATTATGGAATCCGAACAGGTTTAAAGGTTTCAAAAAAATTTTAAGAAGGCATAAATTCCAAATAGCTACCTTCAAGCAGCCTATCATTAGATCTCTTTAAACAATTTTAAACAAATTTCTAGACTATAAAAAATGCATCTTCTCTTAATTGCATGCCTGTTAAAATTAAATTTATAGGGACACAACTCTGATTGTAAATATAAACATAAAAAATTCCTTCAATTAAATTTTGTTTCTACTATGCTGTTGGAATATTTCCATACTTTTACACCAGTTTCGTTTCTGTCGAAGGCACATATGCAACCGAACTACCTCCAAAACTACCACAAAAGTTTTGTCAAATAATGGTCATACAATTTTAAGGATCAAAACGGAATTTATTTGTGAATATGAAGGAACATTTATTATAAAAATACGTGTTTTCTGACAATGTAACTTTTGTACAATTAGCATATTTTATACAATTGGCATATTAAGTTTTTAGTGTGCCCTTAATACGTTTTATGGAGAAATCTTACTCCGTTTTTGTAGTATAAAGTGTAAATTTACTGTACGTTTTGGAATAACTTCACTTCGGTTTTTAGAGTGCCCTTACTGAGTCTTTGTAATGTAATCTCAATGAGTTTTGTGGTGAAAGAGTACTCATCTTTGGTGCAAGCTTACAACTCTTTATGCTGTAGGTTAATTCCACGTAAATACATACCACAAGTGAATTTCAAAAATATTTTTTATCCCTGTTGAAACTTTTATATGTGATTTAGAAAAGTTTGAACTGCAAAAATTTTACATCAAAAACTATTATTGTTTTTATATGTGGCAACACTGAAGTTTCAAAGTGCCTTCATTTTTTGAAAGCATGTGTTATGGTTTTTCATCATTTTGAATTCTTGAATTTTAAGTTAAGTATTATTTTTTATCAGATTTTTTTGTAAAATTATTAAAATATACTACAATAAGTATCTTGAAAACACATTTTTAATCAGCATTTATAAATAAAAGTTACTTAATTAGAAACATAAACATCCCCTGTTTTGGCTGTAGTGTAAGTCACGAAAAGATCTAAAAGTTTCTGTAACTTTTTAAAATAAGGCTTTGCTTCAAAATTTTTAAGATATTTTCTTTCTATATTAACCTTTGTGTAATTCCACACCTTTAAATTTTAAAATAAAAAGCATTTTCTCTATTTATAAAACATTTTAACTTTGTAGTGTAAGTCACAACGTAGTGTCAGTCACAGCTTCTGTTTGATTTATCTATTGTAGATTAGCTATATTATTTGTAGATTTCTTATAATTTGATAATTTTGATTTAAGATGGCTATATCAACAGCTAAAAGAAAAAAAGAGCAAAGGGAAAGACTTTAAGCATGTGGTAAATTTCAAACCTTTAAAGAAAATTAAAGCAAAAACCACTTTACGAACAACACTTTAACTAAAAATACACCATCTCTATTGCAATGTTCCAACCGTTAGACAACATTGAATGGCATTTCTCTGCTACCAATGTTGGCCATCTTTACCTTTAGTCATGAAAAAGGACCAATTGATGGACTTGGTGATACAGTGAGGAGGAGATAAAGGCAGTCACACATTCCAGGAAAATTGACCCACATTCTGATAAAGATTTTTTCACTTTGCATAAGAAATCTGCCCAAACATATCACTATTATACATTTCTGACAACTGTGTAAAGGGCTAAATAGGTAGATTAAATGATATTTGCTCATCAAAGGAAAATAAATATTTCCGATTCCCGACACTCAAAAATTGTTCTGCTTTTTTTAAAATAGGGTATTTGACTAAAAAAAATTTATTGGCTTAAAATATTCCTATTCAAAAAATATTAGACCCGTATTTTTTCTTTTTTCCAAATACCGCCTAGAAACGGAGAAAAACGCAATTAAAATTTAACTATAAGCCACGCCCCCAAAACGATCCCCGGCAGAATTTGAAGGATGTGACGTCACCTGGCAGCAAACGGTTTCGACATGCGGAAGAATCCGTAGTGATCACTGTTGTTGTTGTTGTATTTGATACTCCAATTTCCTTTGATTTATTATTGACTGAGTGAGTAGAGGTGATTAAATGGGCTTTTTTTTTGTTTTTAACATTTAGCATTTTGTTAGTAATGGTTGGTTCGCGGCTTTTTATTTTCATGAACCCCTACTTACCTGTCAATAACCTTAAAGATTTAGGTTGACTTTTTAAGATAAAATTTCACCAGAGCGTTTTCTTGTAAACCAAATATTAATGGCTTATAAAATAAGAAAAGAAATATATATAAAAAACTCAATCTGAACTAACACACATCCTAAAAAAAATGTACATAAAAATATTAGAGGGCCGCAGTTAAATCGTTTTTTTTTTTGTAATATAAAATTAGGTTACTTCATATGAATTTTTCATGTGATATGAAGTTTTTTCATGTAATTTTTTTTAAACAACCCCCCCCCCCCCCATCTGCCAAAATGTCTAGCCTTAAAACTGAATAAAACCAATTTAGAAATGATTATTTTATACACGCCATATGCAATTTTTGTTATAATTAATAATTAAAAATGTCAGGGATTTTCAATATAAGTCACTCATTTGCGGATTTGTTTCTTTATAAGTGCTTATTTTTTGGTGAAATGGGTACGTAATTTTTACATTAAATTTGGGTTGCACACCTTGATCAAGTACGGAGACGTAGAATATGTCGGCTTCTTTCTAATGAGTAACTATCGCTACTGTGCCGTTCCGCAATGTAAACATTTGGTGATTTCGCTTACTAAGGCCCTATATTTGAGCTTAAAGTTTGAATTTACTGGACTAACGCTTGAAAACATCGAAAATAAGATCATTCACAAACAACTTAAGCTGTTTTAAATTTAATTAATAATTTTTTACAAGATAATTTATTCAAGTATTGAGTTTAATAAAAAGTTGTACTAGATATTTAAAAGCAGGTATGAAAAAAATATACTTGAAGTCCAGTGAAACTAAAATTAGGGGAAAACTGATGTAGCTTTTAATAGTTTTCGGTTTGATTGAATTTATTTGAATTTTAAGTAAGTTACAAAAACTCAACACTATAAAAAAATAAAATAAAAAAAATTATTGCGGAACACTAATAAAAGAAATACAATTTCACATGGTGTGAAAAAAAAATATGATGGGAAACGGTTACTTTTCGAGTATGTTTATTACCACAAAAACTATTTTTGTGATGCACGGAAAATTTAACACAGATTAAACATTAAAATAATGTCAGCACCATTTTATTACGTGTCGGTTGCAACAAAACTCGTTGCAACCCCCTTTCTTTTGTTCTTTGCTCTACTACCACACTTTCATTGATTGTGTGGTAATTGCACACGTGGCAGATGCACACGATGGTTCTTCGACACGTGAAAGAGGGGCATGTGAGAAGAATAGTGGGGAGAGAGAGACACTCTTTTTTAATATATGAAAGATGTGTCTGTTCTAGAAGGAGATCGTTAAAAATGAATAATATTTCTATTGAAAGAGTACCTCAGAAAATTAATTTAAGTGGAATCCTACTATCTTTCTTAATTTTTGGATGAAAACCAAAATCAGTTACTAAGATAAAATAAAAAGTGTTTTCTGGTATTTAAAATTTTGTAACTATATACTAGAGTGTTGAAACTTAGCAATATAGTTTTTGCATTATATTAAAAACTCAAACCATCTTTATATGTCATCTCAGTGAATTCGTTTAGTAGCCGTTACGGTTCAGTGACGAGGAGAGGAGTTCGCAAACCTTGGTACGAAAAAGCCACGATTTTACTGAATTCTCTATCTGTACGCATCTGACACGGGTAGAAAGTCCACGCTGCCACTTTAATATTTTATATCCAGTCATTGAAATAAAAAGTAAGTCATTAAAAATTCCATGAATCTGGGTTAAAAATTAAAATTCTATCTATGTTTTGAGCAATTTAAAAAATGATGGTTTTATCCAGATATGCGGCGAATTTTCAAGTAAGAAGTTATTTTGTTCTTTTCTACGTAATTCAATCCAATTAAGATTCTTATAAGTTGGACTCCATTAACCACTGATCCTAAAACTTGGCGGCTACTGTATAATCAATGTATGCAACAGCTGGATTATATATTCAGCAACTACGCAACTTTTTCATAATAAAATTAAAACGATGAAATTTCACCTGATTATCTTGAAAAGTGGTCTTACGTTGCTAATTCATAAATTATCAGCGAAGAAAAGGCTAGTGTAAATATTTATGTTGTGTCCTACTGTGTAATTGACACTTTCTTTATATTCACATTCGACCTTCTTACAGTAATTTTTTTGTATTGATTCGCAAAAAAAGGTTTAGTTCACCCCTCACCCAAACAATATTAATAAAATTGTTAAAGTTCAGCCGTAAGTGAACAAGCGTTATTGCCTAAAATTATCTATACAAAGCATACTACTGAAATTTCAGCGTTATTTTATTTCTCTTTTTTCTTTGTATAATTAACTTATGTGCCAGTCGCATTTGAGAAATTATTTATTTAACAGTTTAGTGTCTGCTGTTGAGCTTGGAATTTAATCAAAGCTCTAAATATAATCGTGTTTCATTTAAACTTCTAAAGCACTAAACAAGACCCAATACTATTACAGATAAAATTTTTAACTGACACTGAGCCACACTAGTTGGAAATTAAATTAAGCTAATTGCAGTGGTAGAAGTGGAGAAAAAGAAGTGATGGGACGCCTATAATTTTTCTGCATGTAACCTCGCACCGTCCTTAAAAAAAATCCTATTTATTCATTTAGTGTGGACAAGAGTCATATTGCAATATTAAGTGCATATTCTGCATCCTTGTATTTTTTTACACATAAGATAAGAATAAATGAGGGTTTATAACATCACTTAATTATGTATTTAATCACGACCTACTCAACTACTAAGGCCAAAGAGGATCTCCCAAACACGCTCCGGGACGGAAGTTTTGACGTCATAATTCCGAGTGACGTTGTTCCGAAGATGAAGATAGCCTGTCTTGAAACCTGTTCGGAACCACTAGTTCATGATTGACCACTATTTTAGGGTTCCGAATGCGTCCGTACTAGTTTCTCGATCTTAGGCACTCGGAACAGTGACGTCAAAAATTCCGTCTACGCTCATGTTTGGGAAAGCTTCTCTGGCCTTGTTATTGAAGTTGGCTGTGATTTAATGGTAATTTAGAAGAGATTTAGAGCTGTATTGCACAAATAACTGGAACTGATAGTATGTTTAGACGGAAAAAAACTAACAACTAAAACAATAAATAAGTAAAAATCTATTTTTGTTTTCGTGTAAAGCAGCTAGAAAACATAAAAAAGTGGGGGGAGGAACTTAAGTGGTATTAGAAGTAAGTGGAAAATTGGTTTTATTTTCGCAAAACGCGGGGAGACGTGTCACGCCGTGTCTACCCACACTTCTAGAACTTGTTGGTTGTGTTTAAATGTCACTCTATCTTTCTACTACTTATCGCCCCTGAAAACCTTACCTACCTTCCAAAATAACCTTTCCGAAGTAAGATTAAACTGGTACCGTCATTTCATAAACAGCGTCTTCCAATCGATTTGTCCTCCCGAGAGCAATCCGTTCCGATCATGTCCCCGAAGTATGCCGAAAGCTCCGAAAAGGAGAATCGGTTGATGTAGGCTGTCTCCGAGCTGCCGAGCAAGTATTCGGTATTGATTCGGCTTCGGGAGCAGTAGGATTATTTCTTATGATACAGTAGAATGGGGATTGGTTATAACATTGCTCTAATCTGGTATAGACGATTTAATGTCACAAACTTAAGCAGGTGGCGCTGTAACCCGGATGTTTACTCAGCCCACAAGTTAACTTCCTGTTGAAGGAGTTTGTTTATGTTTTGAGTCGTGGTTTTTGATGAGCGTTCTTTCATAGATTAATAATGTCGAAATTATACGACAGAAATCGATACAGTGATTGTTGCGTTGTTCCAAAGGGCAACATGCGTGGAAATACGAATCTATTGTCAAAGATTTCTATGTTTTCTTTCCCTACGAATTTAAGTAGAAGAGCGGAATGGGCTTGAGCCATACGCAGGGAAGCCTGGTCTCCAAAACCAATGAGCAGGATTTGTTCTAAGCATTTTGTTGAAGGTAAGAATGTTTCTTATAAATAGTATTTCACAAAGTTTTTACTATAATGGTATTTACAGTGCAGCAAATACAAATGCTTATACTTGCTGTTTAGGAATGCCACACGTGTATTTCAAAATTCAATCTAAGGATACACATATTACATGTTTTTGTATTGGAGTAGGTAGCGCTTACTTAAAGTTTTCAGTTGCCCATTGGATTTTTATTTCAATATTAGTAGTTGTAGCAGTTCAATATTATTAGTAAATGGATAAGAGAATAAAGAGGTGCACTATTTTGAGAAGTCGTGTTTTGACAACCATTTTAATCAAAAGTTTTATACAAGCGATTTTCAATATTGTTTTCTTTCCTTTTGATACACTGTTTAAATTAAAAAGCAATTTTCCATATTTTTTCTTTTTATAGGTAAACCATCAAAGAATCCGGACCATCCTGACTGGAAACCAAGTATTTTCCCATTTGAAAAGGAAAACAAAAGATTCAATGAGAACAAGATGGCACGCTTTAGACGAGTCCAAGATAGGACTGCTGCTGCCTCTTCCTGTGGGCCCTCTTCCACAGCTGTCGTCTGCCCTGCTGCCGCAGCCGATACTGTCCCTGGCATTGATCATGTCCCAGAACCCCTACAACTAGAGCTGTCGGCATATCAACAGATGTGCCAGGCAGCTACTATGATGATCTCGGGAAGAGAAATGATTACTTGATGAAGAAAGTGGCAGAGTATGAGAAGATGGTGCCTGCTATGCTGAAGAAGCAGAAATCTCTTTCAGTTGTGAATGAAAATCTCCGGAGCCAACTTCTTGCCCAGGATGAGATCCACCAAATTCTTAACAGCAAGAAGTTGTTAGAATTTTACACAGGCATTCAAATACGAGACGCCTTCAACGTGCTTCTTGACCTATGCCAAGAAGTTGTGGAAACACATCTTGAGCCCGCATCTCAGTTACTCCTCATATTAATGAGGCTGAGATTAGGGCTGTTATTCAAAGGTCTAGCACATCGGTTCAAGATATGCTATTCACCTGCCAGTTTGATCTTCAGCGACTGGATGAATATCCTATATGCTGTTGGTCAAACCTTTGTCATGTGGTGCACAAAGAAAAGCATCCGGAGAAATCTTCCTGCTGCATTCCAAAACCCGACCTTTAAAAAGGGATTGATTGACTGAACCGAAGTATTCATCGAGAGGCCCACAAGTTTGAATGCCAGGGCACAAACTTACTCATCGTATAAGGGACACAATAAGTTTAAGTTTTTAGTGGTGACTACACTTGCCGGAGGCATTTCATTCGTCTCCAAGGCTTGGGGGGGGGGGGGGAAGAGCTTCCCACAAGGAAATCACTGCCAATTGTGGTCTTTTGAAACTTGTAGAACCAGGGGACGTTTATTTGGTTGATCGGAGTTTTAATTGTGATGAGTTGTTTGCCACAAAAGGAACTAGCCTGTTGATTCCTGCCTTCACTAAAGGAAAGTCGCAGCTCAGTGGAGAAGAAGTTATACGGTCGCGGCAATACTCGAGCGTGAGAATCCATGTAGAAAGGAGGATTGGCAAGCTAAAAAACTATCGTATATTTTCAAGAACTCAGCCCATTTCTGTTTTAAAGCATAGATTAATGAGGATATTTTGTATCTTGCGACAAATTTTAGTTGTTTGTTCTGCCTTTGTCTAACCTGCAGTTTCAATCATGAAAACGTAAGTTTTTTCATGTTTTGTGACCCGTCTTAGTTTTTCTTGTTTTAATATGAGACTTATAATTATATTGCTATTGATAATATTTTTGTCAATTTATTATTTGGTGTATGTAGTTTGGATTTTTCATGTATATATGTATTTTTCATGAGTTTTCTAGTGCCTCTTAGTATGTTAACTATTTTGATTATTGTAAATATGTGATTTTATGTGTATTTTCTAACTTTTTGTATATCTATACCAGTGGATTACTTTTTTTGTGCCTCTGTACGAAACCGCTCATAGTTTGTTAACTATTTTGATTATTGTAAATATGTGATTTTATGTGTTTATTTTCTAACTTCTTGTATATTTATAGGGGTTGATTACTTTTTTTTGTGCCTATGTAACTAACTGCTTTCGTGTGTAGCTTCTAGGCCTTTATTGTTATGATATGTGTATTTTTATGTGATGCTATTCTTCACTTGTGTTTTCTTATGTGCTTCTTCTGGGTGCTGCTTACCAAAAGCAGGCGACAATGAGCCTTTGTAAAGGTGATACCTCCATCTGTGATGGGTAATAGAGAGTAATTGAAATTTATAAATGTTTCAATTGCTTTCGGTGACTTGCATGCCGTGGTTGCCCTGAATTTTAACTTTTGTATATCTATACCAGTTAATTACTTTTTTTGCGCCTCTGTACGAAACCGCTCATGGTTTGTTAAATATTTTGATTATTGTAAATATGTGATTTTATGTGTATTTTCTAACTTCTTGTATATTTATAGGGTTGTAGGTTGTATATAGATTGAGGATGTGAAAAAACAAGTATATTAGCAACGGTTTCCACATGCAATTTATACATCTCGAGAAAAAGAATCGCCAAACAATATTTAATTGTAGTTTAAACTTTTAGTACCCAAAAGTTGCTATTTTCATTAATTTTCTTTGCAAATAATATTTATATTCTTTAGTGATTACTATATTTGTAGTTCAAAGAATATGTAAAAATGTGCTTTGGGTAAATCCGATCTTCCATTCCGGCAACATTTGAACACAACCAGTGTTAGAAGGTGCTACTCTCTCTAGCGACAGTGAATTTCGAACCATGGCCACCACACTTTAAACTTTAATAAAAATACTAAATACTATAAAGTTTATACATTTTATGTGTTGCTGGAAATTCTGACAGTCAAGGTAAAGGGTTTATACGTCTGTATTTCTTGGAGCGTTATATGTCAATATAAATAGTATCTGTGAAAACTCAATGTATTCCAAATATTTTGTAATAACAAATTGTTAATAAATGAATTAATCATTATTTTCTGATTATTATTACTACTAATGATTTGTTAGCAATTGGTGGAATTGTTGATTATATAATTGTGTTCTTTACGGTTGACTTCTAGATTTCTTCATTTTGCTCCACAGCTCCATCTCTGTGAATTAATATGCAGCTTTCTGCCCCAGCATTAAACTTTTCTTTTAGGAACAAAGTAATCTTCTAAAAGGAACAAAGTAATCTTTGGACAGCAAGGTTATTTAATAAATTTAAATTTGCTTTATTAATTTTCTAACAAGACAACAAACCAAGTGGAAAAATACAGTGCGGATCATAATTATAAGGACAGTCGATTATTTTGGGATACCGAATTAAAACTTTACTGTGTACAAGAAAAGGCAATACATACTTGTTGAATCTGTCATAAAAGCAAAATTTTATCCTTTATCAAATTATAAATATCAAAAATTAAGTTTAAAATGGGTAAAATCACAATTTTCATAAAATTTTAGCGGTTCATAATTATAAGGACAAATAAATATGGTTATTTTTAACTGCGGTCCTTATCTGAATCCATATATAAAGTTTGAAATCTTCAGAAACAAGCATCAGTCAAAATGCCGCGTGGGAAAGAACTTACGACTTCTGAAGTGAGAAAAGTGTTTTTTTCGTGGAAAAGGTGTGTCTTTGCGGCGTATTGCCACTAAAATTAAAAGGTCTAAAACTGCTGTTGATAATTTAATCAATCGCGGATTAAATGATTCGTTATTAAAAAGATCTAGTCCAAAACTGACTGAGGGAGATTGAAGAATCATCGTACGCCGTACTGTCATTAAAAAAATGTCTGCTTCTAAAATTGTGCGTACTTTTGAAAAAGACATTTCACAGTCAACAATTGGAAGAGTTTTGAAGAACTGCGATTTCACAAAGTACGTTAAAATGAACAGAAAATCGGCGTTGAAGGTTGAACATAAAAATAAGTCTGGAGAAGTTTGGTCTTAAATGGTCAGGGCATGCTTTTGTGCAAGGTCAGCAGTACAATTCAATTGAAGAGCTAGAAGACCAAATTTATGCAGTATGGGACAGTATCGATGCTGGATTTTTGAAGAATTTTGCTGAAAGTATTCCAAGTAGAATGTCTGATTGTAGCAGCAACAAAGTATTAATTGTATAAATAATGACAATAAATTGTACTGTCCTTATATTTCTGAACCTCCATTTTTTCTCTATTACGTCTGTTTTTCATCAGTACTTTTAAATTATCGAGTTTAAAGCTTAGAAATAGTGTTTATACATGATATAAAATAAACAAATATATACTTGTTGTAGTAAATAGCTTTCAGTGTTGCTGAAGCCAGAAATACCTGCTGTCCTTATAATTATGATCCTCACTGTAGTATCACATAAAATTTTTTATATTATACAATAAGGTTCTAGAAGTTGTACACAAAACAGCGGTTATATAATTTTTTTACAGTGACACAAAGATTAGAACCTTGGATAAATATACACTAGAAAGTCCATGAAAAATCAAAACTAGATACATCAAATAATAAATAGATGAAGAAGAATATATACACATTCATAATATATGCAATATGGTAGCATTCATTCTAATAGTATATATATTTTTACCCGTTATTTTAGTTTTGGGAAAATACACTTCTCTCACAAAGAAAGAAGACAACTTTTCCTGCATTTTGTTACACATATTTTTATCATATTGTATTATCTCTATATTTACATCAATTGTGGTATATACAACAAAAAAAACATTTCTTTCTACCAGTGATGTGCATAAGGCCTTGAACTTGGTAATAATAGTTGTGGTTCCTTTTTAGTTTTGTTTTCATCTAGGAAGAAGTTGCTCTTTCCACAAGAATCTCCAATTCTATTATTCCTGATGCTGTAGGGACATTTAATTTCTAATACAGCAGGCGGGCAGCACAAACAATTGGCACAACCATCAGGAGATGCCCCCAGATAAGGTTTATCTAAAGAGACATATAGACCTGATCTGCAACAAAACATTGTTAATGGTTCTTATTAGTAATGTTTATAAACATCAAAACTCATTGAGGTTTAAGATAATGGTAATTTATGAAAAAATTGCTATCACTGCACAAAATTCAATTACCTTGTTATTTTTAAGTCTGCATGATTTACACCTTCAACTTTTTCAAAAGAAATAAATGCAAAGTTTTCTTTCTTTCGGCCCCATTACAAGGCTGGAAGTCCTTCTGGTGCAGCCGATTCGCCTAACAACTCCAAAACCATTCGATCAACTCCAGTTTTTACCTTTAGATATTAAATTTAAAAATTTCACGATGCTTAATATTTAGTATCAAAATTGTTGACTAAATAAAACCATAAAAAAACTTTCTTTAAGATACAGTATGACACCCCCTTTTTGTTGATCTCACGAAAATTTCACACCCTTGGTTACAGATTAATGCTTTAAAATACTTTTATCATTGTCTATTCAAACTTTTAATTACAAAACAAAAATCTAGTGCCTTAGTGTTAAATCTAGTGTTACATATCTTTAAGGACAATCAATACATTTAAGAATTAGTATAAACAATACTTTTAGTTGCATTCAAAGAGCTAATCAATTCAAGGTTCATTAATTATTAACAAAACACCACCAACTCATAAATAAAAAAAATGTACTTTATATTTAAATATAATCAAATAAAACTTGGGGAAAACAAGCAGTTTTGAAGGATTGTTGCTCAAAATCCAAGAGTTCGTAAGGACTTTAAAGCCTTTCAAACACTAAATTTAAAAAGAAGTTTACCTTACAAACTCTTCCAAAGTATGATGCAGTATAATTCGACCCTTACGCTGTTCTTTCCACTCTTGGGACATTGACTGATCTCAGGTTGACTCCTCAATCAATTTTCCCTGCTCAGGAGTTAATACCACTGATGATTACTCTAGTGCATTTGCATTGTAAAATTGTGTAATGTACAAGTGACAATCAAAACATCTTAAAGAATTAGAGTAAACAATACTCTTGTAGATGCATTCGGCAAACCAAAAGAGTCATTAATTATAACAAAAACCACTCATTATAAAGAAACAATGTTACTTTATTCTTTACTGAAAGATAATTTACCAATAAAACATTTCGGCTCGATAGGAAATTAAAGCTTTCAAACCTCGTTAAATGTAAAACGCAGATGTTTTCCCTTACTTAAACACTCCAAAAATGCAGTAAATTCACCCTTACGTGTCTTTTCCACCAATGGGAAAATTGACTGACTAGGTTAACTCCTCAAATTTATCCGCCAGATGTTATTACCACTGAGATGATTACTCTGGCTGCATTTGCACGAAAAATGTTTGTGAGTAAGACACCAGATGTCATTTTAAAGTGTAGATTCGTCTGTGTCAGTCTCTTCAAAATCTTCTATCATTGCATGAAAAGCCGAAGTTTCAAGCACAGCCTAGATAAGAAAGAGGAGTTAGAAATAGTTAAAGCCAAGTTATTTATTCATAAAATATGGAATGATTTTAATAGTCGTTGAATTCATCAAACAGATTTTAACAAAAAAAACAAATACAAATTACAATTTTACAACAGATTGACATGACTAACTTTAATATATAATTAATCATATTGAAATTAATTTTGCCTTTTAAAACATATTCAAATTTATTTGCAGTTGTACTAAGCAAACATTAACAATCACTAGTTTCAATGATGTAAAAATAAAAAAAGAAATAAACTACCAGCATGCGTTTCCGATGAATTTTCTTTATGTCCTCACTGAAATTCAGCAAAACAAGTGATTTTTTGCCCCCTGCGACATCACCATACACATGGTCTCTTTTATCAAGGAAGGTCTGGAAAAGTTTATTGCAGCCACTTCACTTGGTTTTACATGTAACAAATATTATAGTATCGATTATGTAAATCAATTTAAAATTTCCTCTCTTTAATTTTTTAAAGCATGTTTTAACTAAAGTAAATGCGTGAATTAAATCTATGAGACACTGATTAAATGATAAAGTAATTATATTTATATGCTTATTTTACAACCTTCTGACTCAACTGTACTTTGACAATGGTCACAATTATAAGCATTGACAAGAAATATTTTTAATGCTAAGAAATAAAATACCCATAAGTGGGTCGATAAAATAAGAAAAAAGCATGCTTGTGAGCTAAACACTGGGGGTCCGTGTGAGGCTGACCACCTTACCGGGACATATGCCAAACACCCTAGAGTCCTTGGTCAAGTAAGCTGGAATGGGCACGGCAGACCTTGGCCACTAACGGCTGTTGCACCAAGGAGTTTAGTTTTCAGTAATATAATAATCATGTACTTTTGTTTAGTATTTAAGTGTTCTTATTTGCATAAACATAATTATTAAAATATTGTCTGTGGTAAATATTCATTAAAATATTAGGATAAATAATTATTGAGTTATGTCGACTAAATCTAGAAATAAAATCAAACAACTTAACTAGGCTTTAGCAAACTATAACAGCCTAGTTGTGATAACGGGGATTAAACAGCGTGAGCTTAACAAAGGATCCCCCACACAGATATTGGCACAATTGTGATGAAAACCAGAATACAAAGATTAGGATGTGAACAAAAGAAAACTGACATTTACTTTTATAAAACTTATTAATTAAAAATAATTTCCCAGGTAAGATATATCTCAGAAAGAAATGTATTTCCTTGTTTTTCCCGTTGGGATGGGAAATATTTGTTTTGAACGGGAAAAAACCAACCCTGCCTTAAATAGATAGACAAGAACAGATATATAATTCTTTGAACAATATTTTTAGGTAACCATCACTCATAGGGCTAAGTAGAATGTTCATTAAATATCAAAATATACCTTCGGCATGACGGCTTTCCATTTGCACGGCACAGAAGTACATGATGGCTTATTTATGCCCAACTTTATTGTTGTCTCAATGGCGAACAGTATAGCAGCAATATGGGAACAAGCTTCTCCCAACCTGAAATCAATGCAGCATTTTTTTAAGTGCAAACAGCTCACAATGAGAAATAAGTAACAATAAAAAAATGCAAATTTGTGCAAAGTTTTAAAATGAACAAAATAATTTTATGTTCCACAAGTGCCAAAGTTACAGATTGCATGTCAGTTATTTAGCTGTTATCGCCTATAAAAATTCCATTTTTGGGAACAAACTCTCTCTTGACTTTGCCATTTTTAATGTTCCCCTTTTTTTAGCGAGTTCATCAATATATTAATGTTCCAAATCCATCTAAATAACTAATTTCGTGTTAATAATACTTAAAGTTGGATTGAAAAAGCCAACAGAGTAGCAACTACTTTCTACCAGATATTTTAAATGTTAACTTCATTAAAAGTATTATAACATTGCTCAACTTGCATACGTATAAAAAAAATTTAAATTATTTTGTTTTGAGAAAGTATTACAAGGGTGTCGATTAATATATTAAAGTTTTTAATAACTTACCCTGCCATACATGTGCAGTGGGAGCTTAAAATCTTTCCAGTTCCATCCAGAACTGCCCATGGCTCATAATACTTTTTAAGGGTCTGCCCAGCTTCAACTTGTGCAACAATCATCGTACAAGTCTTCTGCGGATCACAATAAGTCCAATTTTTTTTAAACTTTTCCACTGGTAAATACATTGTAACCGTCTGACAACTTATATGATCGAAACTGATCTTTCGTGTACCAGCACACCGTTTCAACAAGGTACATATAAATATCTCCGAATTCTAATTAGGGCCAATTTCTTGTTTTGTCCAAAAAAATATTCTCCCTCAATTCAATGTCTAAGGGATCCGGTAATTGCAGTCCCTTACAATATAACTTCTCGTTATACCTCAAGCGGGCCGGCACATCTAATTGCTTGCAATATGTACTTGTCATTTTCCAGAGTATGAAATTATTAATATAAAACTTTTAAAAGCAAGTAAACAAAAACAAATACACCTTCAACTTCACACAAGATCAACAATCAACATTGAAGCTAGTGACGAAAACGAGCTTCCGGTGTCTCAACCGGAAGTTAACGTGGTGGTTTTTGGTGGTAACCAATCAGAGGAAGGCAGGGTTTGTTTACAAACTTTAAACCCTCTATAGAAGCGGGTAGATTTTGTTTATTGAGAAAAGGCTGAAAAATTCAGTTTCTTACTTTTAAAAAAAATACAGGATGGGACAGATCGATCAGTTTATTTGGGGTAGATGCCGTTTGAAAGGTTTATGTAGGGTTACCAGACAAACTGCATTTCACAGAGTAAACTTGAGTTGTTATTCAACTAACTAGTTATTAAAATTGTATTAATAGCTGCAGCTTTGTTTTTTGTATGGTTTTTGGAACAAAAGCAACGTAAATAGAATATGATTTATAAAAATTTAGTGATGATTTCACATTAGAAAAGGTAATCACTGAAACAAATCTGGTTCGTCTTGGTTTATGACGACTTAAACGAGAAAATAAAATGAAAGTAGAGTCGGCTGTGTGATAATAGGTTTCACCCTTCTTTTGAATATACGATTCTTCAAACCACGCGAACGTCACTTGACTGTGGTTCTAAAATACGACGCCCGTCGCCAATAGCCCTCGTGTAGCTCTAGTGCGACGATAATTCAAACTAAAACTAAAACTAAACCACGCGAAAGCTTGACCACACGTAGATGCCTTTGCTGACTTTAAAGATGCCGTTGCTTAAACGCATTTTAATAATATAATAGATATGACTTATAAATCATATTTAAATTTAAAAAAAGTCAAAAGGACAGGAAACATCACAGAAAAAGTAATTTAATATCTAGTTTTTTTCAGAGAAAGTAATTTATGATGTAACTTTACACCAACAAATATTTTTCGAATTTATCAAAGACACGACTTGAACCACATGCGCGAGGCTATTCAAATAGGTTTCAATCTTAAGACAACACTTTGGAACGATTTTACGATTTTAACGAACTTTTTAACGATGAATCCAAATGAAATTCAAATCCAAGCTAATCGATTAATGATTTTACCTTATCAATACAATTAAACTTTATTTGTTATCGTTATACAGTTGATATATTTCTGCCTATTATTTTAAAAAAAATGTTACATAGTACCTCTTAATTTCCCTTTAAGGTTTACGAAAATGTTGCCAATTCACAGAATTATAGTTGTCAGAAAAATTTCCTTTCATTGACAGATGAATTTTCGATAGTGTGCAAAATAAGTTTGTTTGTCGGAAAAATATATTTGTAGTTTACATACGTCCCAACTTCTACAAAATATAAATTAGGAGTGCACTTTAAGGGATAAAGATATCGCGTGAATGTCAATATTATTCGATTGAAGTCTCTAATAAGAATACCAAGATAAATAGTTAAAAAAAATGGATTTCAATAACCATTTTGGCATCAAAGATTCTTATTTGATTTCTACAGTTTTCTAATAAAAAGTCTAGCTTTAATTAGTTTCGGGTAGCTGTTGTAGACGTGCACTATAAGTTTGTTTCTTTGTCATAAAAATACCATCGTAGAAAAACAACTTCTACAGAAAACAATGTAAAAATATTGTGCAATGTTATTGCTGCTTTACGGTGAAACATTACACTAAATTTATGAAGTAGCGTTATATAAATAAGAAGTTTATTGCGTATAACTAGTAGAAGCAAATGTTTTTTTCTTAATTTTAGATAATGGCCTTTGGTACAAAATCTACATGACTTAGATACAATAATGGTATTGTGCCTAGGGTCCATTAAAATTTTTTCCCCAAAGCCTTATATTTCTCTAATTTTATTATTTCATGTATATATCACTGTTAAAAATTTTGGCGAAAGATTGCACCGGAATCCTGGAACTTTCTAGCTGCCACCCCTGTTTGGAGCAGGGAATAACCAATTTTGTAGTAAAACTATAATTTTGACACAACGCAAAAGTGTTGAATTCACGCTCTAAATAGTTGTGGCAGCTAGAAAGTTCCGAATTCCGTTGCAATCCTGCGCCAAATTTTTAACAGTGTAAAGTAATAAAAATAGAAAGTTATTGGTCGAGAAAATACATGCCTAAAAGTTACAAAATTTAAATAATCTCAGTCGTAGATTCATGGGGATTTGAAATTTTTTACCTTAGATACACGCATCTGTCTTACGCAATATTATAACTTCTTGGTAATGTCAATACTATTTGGGAAATGTCACCGGTGGTAAAACAGGCACAAAAAGATAAAACAAAATATTTCGAGGATTAATTTGGCATTGGAGGTTTCAATTAACTACTACAATTTTCCATTCAGAAATCAAGCTTTAACTATTTAGTTTCGGTTGTAAATTTCTTCAGTTATCTTGTGCTATAAGTTGATTTTTTTGTCATAAAGGTACCAATGTAGAGGAACAACTTCTACACATATCAAATCGGAGTATATTTTATAGGTAAGATTGATATTTTGTAAATGTTCATGTTATTCGAGGATAGTTACTGATAGTAAAACTCACAAGAGGTAGGAAATAGAATAGAGAGGTCCATGTATATGCGCAGTAGCGCACAAATGAAGCAGGCTAGAGCGGTGCATCTTGGGATACCTCAGTGCCAGTTTCGGTCACTATGCTATGCGCAGTAGCTCAAAACACCGCTAGAGTGGTGCATCTTGGGATACCTCAGTGCCAGTATGTGATGCGCAGTAGCTCGAAAAACCTGACAGCCCTGCTTCAAACCATTTGAACTCATAGACCCCTCTACCTCTCCTTCCTAACTCTATGTAAAACTCATACAAATATAAGAAACAAAAAGATTTCAAGGAATAATTTGGGATTATAGCTTTAAATTTACTTCGAGAGTTTTCTGTTGAGAAATCGAACTTTAACTAGTTACGGGTCGTTCTGTTGTAGATTTGCTTTATAATTTTGTTTCTTTGTTAGAAAAATACGATAGTAGAAAAACAACTTCTACAGCAAATTAAACTGGGGAATTGTATGTTTCCCCCAGGGATTTCTGAAAAAGAATCTTCAGCAATCAATTAAAGCTCCTGCTGTGTATCTGGCAACGTTAGAAGCTTATTGTAAGAACTTTAACTTCGATCACTGTTGACGTCATACTCGTATTTGTTAAATATGTTCGTTTGGTTATGTTCTTGTTCTAATCCTTGTTCGTTGAATTAAAAAGTTTATCGTTCACCAACGTGTCTTCTATTAGAACCTAACATAGGTAATTCAGAAATTAGTTCAATAAACAGTAAAGTGGCGACGAGCGGTAGTATAGAAATTAATTGAAGATTTGAGTTTTAATTGGAATTTAAAAAGCTATTACGCTGGCAATGAAGATTGGCCGAGCTACGTGGAAAGATTGGAATCATATCTTGTAGTGAACGCTATTGCAGACGACAAGAAGTGTGCGGCAGTATTATCTTTAATGGAGCTGATACCTACAGGTTGTTAAAAAATTTAGCAACACCGAAGATACCTTCAACTCTTGAGTACAGCGAAATGGTGGAACTTCTTGCAACACACTTGGGTCCGAAGCCAATTGAAGTGACAGAAAGATTTCGCTTTTATAAAAGAAACCAATTTGAAGGTGAGTCGATTCCCAATTACTGTGCTGAGTTTCAAAAGTTATCAATAAACTGTAATTTCAAAGATAATTTGAATACAATGTTGCGTGACAAATTAGTCATGGGTCTCAGAAATGAGAATATTCAGAAAAAGCTTTTAGCTGAGGATGCGTTAATTTATGAGAAAGCTAAAAATACGGCTTTTGCCCAATTAATCCCCAAAAATCCTTTAGTTTCACTATTAGTGTCAATATTACTTTCAGTAGCATTAACCAAATGATATTGACATTCACAAGATAATCTTCACCTGTAAAGTTACTCCAATTTAAGGGCCTCGTATCCCAGTCGTCCGAACGTCTGCTTCTCATTTAAGAAGTTTCTAGTTCTAAACCTGCCACATCCCATGAACAAATAGCCGTTTAAAGTTAAAATCGACGCTCAATTACGGGTTCCCTGAGTACACTAGGGCAAATTTGAGTACAAAGTCCCGATGACGTTAGCTTATTATGTCACTTGAAGTTTCACTGGGTGCCAACGCACTAATCAGTTAAAAAAAACTTCAATGCTACATTAATCTTTAAAATATTTTAGGTTCTTCTATTCGTATCTGTTTTACTATCAGTAACATTCCCCAAATAATATTGACACTACCAAGATATCGACCATTATCTGTAACATATACTCCAATTTGTGTTCTGTAGAAGTTGTTCCTCTACGATAGTACCCTTATGACAAAGAAACAAACTTACAGTACATGTCAACATTTCTTATGTTTCCCCAGGGTTCAGTTTCCTTGCGTTATTATATACATAACTTTAGAAAATTTGCTTAATATTATATCGGAAAAAATAGGTTAACAATGAATAACCGATGAATCTCCATATTGAAAGTGAGTGAAGATTTTTTTCAATACTATATACAACGTTGTGGTTAAAAGATTTTCCGAAAAATTGGGAATGTGGACGAACTTTCATAAAGTTTTTTTTTATACATATTAAAAAAAAAATTCAAAAACTTTTGAAATCAAAGTAAATAAAAATTTATTAACATAAATTAGTTTATGTTAAATGTTTACATACATTAAGAGTGTAGTACAAAGTTTGAAAAAAATCGAATACATTTAGTTAACTGCATTACAAAAAAAGCAGTTTGAAATAAAAGCTTGTGGTACCTATTTCACTGTCAAGTAGATTAAAAAATATATAAAATTCAATTTCGGTTGTAAAAATAGCCAACAATTTTAAAGTCCTTTAACAAGTTACTAGGCTTGAAATTTAACACATTGATGTACACTTATAACGTTTAATAAATATTTAAGAATATATATATATATATATGTGTGTGTGTGTGTATTACACAAAACTGATAAAAAAATAATGAGAATTGAATATATTCTTGAAACAAAATAGTTAATGGTCAGATAATAACAATTTTAGTAATTAATACTTAGTTATCAAATTAATTGAGTTATAATTATCAACCTTATTATGCATTAGTCATCCTATAAATCGGATAAGGAGTTTTTCTTTTAAGAAGTGAAAATGTTTGGAAAATTAAATGCATCCTAGCTGACACATTTATTCAGTAACGTTTCTAATTCTTTATTACAATGTATTAAATAAAGCCTCAATGTATTTTCACATGCGAACTGGACGTGAGGATTCAGGTCAATGTATTTTTTCGTCAATTCTTGTGAGCCCTTGAGTACACGATGATATACATCCTTTTTTTACATGTTATCAGTAATTTAATTTGCAGGAGTATATGTATGTCATATTCTTACAAAAATATTTGCTGCAAAAATATATTGCATTTAAAAAGAATTAATAAAAATTTATGAAAGTTATTTTAATTCGCTATTTTTATAGTTTAACCGTCCTAACAATTCTGATGATGTTTATTCATTATCAGTAATTTTATTTGCAAGAATATATAAAAGCGGAATTTATAAGGTTAAATATTTATTTGGTACACGTTTAAATATCCAAAACCCTTCTGACCAATACATAATACGATCGTATGATATTTTTACATTATATACTATGTATACAAATTTCTTATGTATTATAGATGACGGCTAAGAAACTGGTTAAAAAAAGAAACCCAACTCTTAAATACCAATATAAAAGTTTAAAAAAAAATATTTAATTTATTATCCTTATTGTGTAAAACCTCAAAATGAAATTTGTAAGAGAGAGATAGAGTGTGAGTGAGTGAGAGTGAGTGTGAGTGAGAGAGTGTGAGAGTGAGTGAGAGAGTGTGAGAGAGTGAGAGAGTCTGTGAGTGTGAGAGAGAGTGTGTGAGAGAGAGTGTGTGAGTGTGTGAGAGTGTGTGAGTGTGAGAGAGTGTGAGAGAGTGAGAGAGAGTGTGAGAGAGTGAGAGAGAGAGAGAGAGTGTGAGAGAGAGAGAGAGAGAGAGAGAGAGAGAGAGAGAGAGAGAGTGAGAGAGAGAGTGAGAGAGAGAGAGAGTGTGTGTGAGAGAGAGAGGAGCCCTATTATTGTCAAGTACAACATATTGCGGGCCTTGGACGCATTGTCAATAGCTTATACAGTATACATGGTGTTATTGGATGTTATGTTACTTAATATACTGTTATGTTAGCGGACGAGGCAACCTAAGAGTATCCAAAAACTGGGTATTATTTCTCATGGTATTATTTTATTAGTAGTCCATACAACATTTTGATATGCTGCATGTTTTTTTATTTAAAATACTAATATGATTGATGGCAACATTAACAAATATGATGCTAATATAATGGAAATTAATAATATAATTGGGTATAATTGACATTTTATAATACTTCATGTGATTGATGGTAACATTAATAAATATAATGCTAATATAATGGAAAATTAATAACATAATTGGGTATAATTGACATTTTATAATACTTCATGTGATTGATGGTAAGATTAATAAATATAATGCTAATATAATGGAAAATTAATAATATAATTGGGTATAATTGACATTTTATAATACTTCATGTGATTGATGGTAACATTAATAAATATGATGCTAATATAATGGAAAATTAATAATATAATTGGGTATAATTGACATTTTATAATACTTCATGTGATTGATGGTAACATTAATAAATATAATGCTAATATAATGGAAAATTAATAATATAATTGGGTATAATTGACATTTTATAATACTTCATGTGATTGAGGTAATTCTAAAATAAATATAAAATGTAAGCAGAGTGTTTCACACCAAATATTTTGCGTGATTGGTAGTTGCACATAAGGCACACTGTAAATGAATACCTTTTCACCTGATAACTATCTAGATATTTAATATTTTAAAAATAATGCAAAAAAAGTGGATAATAGCTCTAAGCATTAATATAAAACGCATTTATAAAATCAAGTTTCCTTTAGTTAAATATAATGATATGCATATAATGTAATAAAGTGCTATCTATAAAGTAAGAACACATTTGAACACTTATGTAGTAATAGTATGGGGAAATAATCAACTTACAGCGAAAAAATTAATCTTGAGGTTAATCATTAAAATAGTTAAATCAAACATATCAAGAAATGTATTAATACTAGATTTGTAATTAGGGACTACGTTTATGAAATATTTTGATAATTTAAAAAAGAACAATTCAATTTGGAGCCCATTCGACTCCAATTCTAAACGCGTCAGCTTTTCTTTTAAAAAATGTTAAAATGAGAGTAAATAAATAAACATTAAATCGAAATTTCAATTAAATTATTAGGCTCGGAGAATTTAATTATCTAAAGAGTAAATATCAATTACATTATAGACACGTGTTTTTTTATTAATGGATAAGATACCTAATTGCCTTTCCTATTACAACTTACAAGGATTTAGAAAAGCCTAACGTTATTAGGATCCCGGATATGGTTACAAACACGGTGGGAAAAAATAGATTAGAATTAAGCAATAAACCCGCAAAAAAGTATTTAAACTTCGTCAATGAGCGAAAGAAGGTATAAAGAAGTGCCACCTCCAATAATTTAATCGGATTAACCTCACAAATAAGCGCCAACCATCCTTAACGCAATTTCGAATTAAATAAAGGTCCCGTTTCCTCTCTCTTAAAACCGAATGAAATTCTTCACACTATATTAAATTACCGTCGCCTGTTGCATTATAATTCGTCCTGATTTATTGAATTTATTACTCCGGAGGAAAAATCGGATGCTTACCGGAGTGGTCGGACAGATTCCTCGAACCAGCGGATGACCCCTCTAATCCGTAGAGGGAAGCGAAGTCGTCACATTTTCGCTTGTCCGAAGATCGGTCCTCACCGGTCAGTAGTCGCTGGTCATCGGCCATTGTCGATTTCGGTGCCTCGAAATTTCGTGCAGTTGACGCTGACGACCTAACCAAAAGTGACTAATACAGGCCTTATAAGGATCACTTGTCTGAAGCGACTCCTCTGGATGGTTGTTGTCACGCCCACTTAAGGTCTCATTGGTTGGGAGGCGGGTTTTAGTGGTGCAAGTAGGAGGAAATGGTGAAAGGTTACGCCTACTTTAGGAGAAGAATTGGACTTAGCGGAATTGATGCAGTCCTGGATGTTGTTGGGAGATAAATCAAGATATTCTTATAGAAGAACTGTTGTTGATATTCCTGTAGAGTTTTGGAGTGTTAATGTGAACTTCACAAGTTGGTTTTCACTGATTTTTTTTTAATTTTTCAAACTTTTTCTATTTTGAAAAAGTACAGTACCTCAGATTCTTCATGGTTTGGACATAGAAACTTTTTAACGGATTTTTTTATATAAATATTTTTTGGCCATACCTGCAATTGTTAAACGCATCTGCAAAACATTAAACTGTGTTGTACCAGCAAAATAATAAGTAGGGGGAACCAGGGACATATGACCCAACTTGTAGTTTTTGGCTTGTAACTTTTAAAAAACACTATTTATGGATGTGCAAATGCAGTTAATTTATGCTTTAAAAAGTATTACACAATATATATTAGTATTTT
>JAFNEN010001306.1:0-36725 GCA_019343175.1 Oedothorax gibbosus
GATGGTTTCTTCCATGTCCATACAGTTCGTAAAAATCCAGCAGCTCTTGGGGAGTTTACGGGCATGCTACTTTTGCTGCCTATTTTGGAAGCGTTAAAAGTAATTATTGTTCTAAATAATCAATATATCAGGTATTTTATTATGCTATTTTAGAACTGGTTCTTGAGTTTACTTTTTATAAAATGTGCTCTGTGATAACTGTAAATATTGTGAGGCTATATATAATTTGTAAATGATTGAAGTTACTGGGCATGCTAATTTTGCTGCATATATTGGATGCTTTAAAAGTAATTATCGTTCTCAATAATCTCTTCATAATAAATAAAATATCTTCAGGTGTTTCATTTTGCTATTTTAGAAGATGGTTTTTGAAGAGTTTACTTCTGTAAACGTTATGTATAACTTGACTAGACGTTACGTATAACTTGTAAATGATTGAATATATGTTTCTTCACAAATATGGAAGACATTTTTTTTTTTAAACAAATAGTTCTTAAAGAATTAAAATAGCCCACTATCCTGTTACTTAAATACTTACTCAAATTCTAATCGGGTAACAACTAGGTTCATAACAGTAAATATCATCATCAATTGTTTCTACAAAAAAAATCGCTAAACACAGCATCCAGCTATAATTTAAACTTCTAAAAGCCAAAATCAACTTTTTTCCTTATATTCTTTCATTAATAACTTATTATTATTTATCGTCTGCTCAATTTATTTGTATTTTGAAGAATAATTAAATATTTTTTTATTAATAACAAAAATAATGAAACTACTCTAAACTGCATTGCAAGTAAAAACTAATCAGAATTGTATGCAAAAAATATGCCTTGCCGCTTACTTGGTAAACAATTAATGAACAATCAAAGAATCACATTGTGCTACATTTTATGAAGTAATTCCAAAATAATTCATGAAAAAATTAATTTGCTTCAAATATTTTTAAATAAAGTTTCTCATGCCACTGTTGATTTGGCAACAGTGATTTGAATGACTCAACATTGAATTTCAATGCTAATTCAAAGGGAAATTCGCGGACAGATAGTAGATTTATGCCCGTCCGGACGTACAGACAGGCGAACAAAAAGTATGAAAGTGGGGTCTCTAAGTAAGTAAGTGTTGAAGGGTGACACTGAATAAATATGACTAATTTTGGTTAACAAGGAACATAACTTATTAAACTTGAGTATAAGTAGGGAATGGTGGCACAAGATGGTTTAGTTCAGTTCCACACCCTCTAAATGAAGATAAGTGGGGGTTTACCCAATCTTGCCCCGCTTAATCAAATCGCCTTTTTACTACACTCATCTATAATAATAAAAGAAAGAGTCTGTCTGTCTGTGTGTGTGTGTGTCTGTTATCGGATCGTAAAAGACCTACTTATACTGCCCACAGGAATTCGAATTTTAAAGATAGATTCCCTTTAATACTAAACGTGGTGCACCTGAGGCTTAGTTTTTCATATTTGTTCCATTTTTAGAGAAAATTCGAATTTCTGAAAAAAATCACCACTTTCGCTCAAATCCGATCATTTTTTCTCTTTCCTGATGCCATCGGCTGAAAAAATTAAATAAAACTTTTAACGAAAACATTTAAAATTCAAAATGTTTATTTTTTATTCTTTTTGCCGTTACTTTCAGAAACTAAATCATTATTTGAAAAATAATTGACACGTTTCAAGTGACGTAATTCCGCCAGTCTTCATTCCCGGATTTTATTGTGGGTTTATTTGATGATTTTTTCATTGATTTTTCTGTTGACTGCATGTAGGCATATTTAAGCAATAAATGTATAGTTAAGCTATTACTGAACTATGATGGTTAATAAAGGCCATCGCACTAGAGCTATTAGTGTGTTATGTCTTTGTTTTTTTCGCCAAATACGTTGCCAAACTCGCCAAATTATTAACTAAAATTCGCCAAATAGGCAATTTCTTTTATGAATAATTTATAAGCTGGTCGGTTGTTCGAAGGTCATTGTGTTTGAGCTGTATAATGGGTGTGGGTAGCTATATCTATTTTCTCGCCAAATTATTTCCCAAAACGCGCCAAATGAGCTAAAAGTTTTTATGTATTTATGAGGGAATTGTGATGACATTTATGAGTGCATTTTATAGCGTATTTTTCATTTCGGAATTTTAAGGCAATGAACGGGATTTTATCATTTATAACGAGCGGAAACAATAATAAGTTTATGATCCTATAACAGGGTATATGGTACACATATTTGGAATCTATTTGATATTTTTTTATTCCGTGCGAAGAACGGGTATAAGTTTGCTAGTCTGTTATAAAGTAACCCAACCCTAAGCTTTATCTTTTGGTATGACCACTAAGTACACTGCTCAAAACAATTAGGCGAGCATTTTTTACACTTCCAACTTTTACTTCACTCCCAACTTTTTAATTTTTATTCTAAAAATCAAAAAATTGTGAAATAGATTCATAATGCATCCAGAATGAAATAGTGAAAAACAAGGGAAAAAATATTAATTTTTTTTAACTAGAATTTAAGGGGAAAAAATGGAATCATAACTTTTGGATAAATGATAACAATAATTCTTTCCAAACTTTATTTGTTAAAAATAGTTAAAACATATTTTTAAAGGTCTAAAAAATGCAAGCATGAAGAATTTAGGGTAAATTTATTTTCTAAAATTGTTTTAGAGCGAATTCTGTTGTACCATGTTTTCCATGTTTTCATTTAATTAAAACAAAAATTATTAAATTCTTCAAAAGACATGATTCTTCCATCTAACGATACATAAGTGCAAGCTTAACTTAGGCAGAAAAAATGGCAAACTGGTGAATCCAAATGGAATTATTGGGGGTTAAAGGGTTTAAACCATGCGCTCCCTTAATTGTTTTGAGCAGTGTAGTATGCTGAATAAGGAAAAATTTAGACTCGTGTGTTTTTGTACTAAATCAGAAAGCGGTATGGGAAAACTTTTCTACCAGCAATTAAGAATTGAACATAAAATCTCACTTAAATTCTTGTTAAAATTTCCATATTATTGGAATTTCCAAATATTTTCATTGATCATTTAATGTATCCATTACCCAGGTTATCAGGTTTTATTTTTAAGCGTTATTCTTAAATTATTTTATTAAAGTTTATTCTTACAAAAAAAAGTCTTAAAATTCTTTATATATTATGAATAAGATCCTAAGTTATCAATCAAGATTTTGCGCATAATTACCTCATAAACTATTGTACGGACAACTGTCTAGAAACTACCCCTCTTCTCCAAACTACTTTCATTTCATGAAATAATTTTTTTTTAATATAAATAAGTTTTTACTAACTCGTTGAAATGCTGTAGATATACAAGGATAGGGTGTCAAGAATTTTCAAAAAGTTTTTTTTACGCCTAAATTAAGTAGTATCAGTAAAAATTTAACTGTTTACAACCAAAGATTTTTAAATATATTTATTGGGCACAGGCACACCACTTTTTTTACTAAAAAACTGATACAAATACAAAAATTGTTGACCAACAACAGGCCAGAGGCCCAGCAAGGTTGGTCCAAAATAAATCTAATACATTACCAGTTTCCAATGTCCGTCAAGTTTCTTCTTAAAATCTTCTACTCTCTTCGAATGCACAACATAATTGTTGATTAGTTTTTATTGAACAGAGAAAAGTAAAGTACATACAAACAGTTACAGTTAGAAGCATATCATCAGGTTACAGTTACAAGAAGCGATTATTATTTATAACACCTTCCCTTAATCGCTTATTACACAACATTTCTTTCTTAAGGTGTTCAATTTTAGTCTAGGTAGACTTTTCGTAAATAAATCACCAATTTGTTCTTCTGTGCTTACATATCCAATATTTACATCATATGAATTTATAGTTTCACGAATGTATTTTAACTTTACGTCAATATGTTTTAATCTACCGTTTACTTTATCATTTAAAATAGCTTTAATTGCTGATTGATTATCCTCAAAAACGTTAAGTTTGATGTTGTTATGTCCTAAAAGTTCTTTTGCGAGATCATGTAGCACAATCAAATCCTGGGTAGCTTTTGCTAAGGCCAGAATTTCTGCTTCAGTTGAAGAAAGTGCTATAGAGGTCTGTTTTCTAACTGACCAAATTATAGGACATTTGTTAAACATAATTATAAAACCAGAAATAGATTTCCTATCTATTGTATTGGATGCCCAATCTGCATCTACATAACAATTAAGTACATTTTCTCCAACCTCTGATTTGTCAAATGACAATTTTAGTTCAATAGTCCCTTTCAGGTAACGTAGAACTCTCTTCAGACCAGCCCAAGCAGCCTCAGTGGGTTGCTCTTGCAATTGGCTTAAAACATTTACAGAGTAAAGAATGTCTGGTCTGGTTGTCACCGATAAATATAATAATGCACCAACTAGCTCACGGTAGGGGCCATGAAACTTTTCACCATTGACAAAATCTGAAGCTGTTGCCTTGGGAACCAAAGGAGTGTCACTATGTTTACACTCTGACATTTTAAATTTATCCAAAACTTTTTGCACATAAGATTTTTGACTTAAGTATAACTTATCATTAACAAATTCTAAATTAATTCCAAGGAACTCATTGGCAACTTCAGATTTTGACATTTCAAATTCTTTTCTCAGGAGCTGAATTACAATTTTAACTTCATTTTCATTAGAGCCTGCAATCAAAATATCGTCGACATATAACACAATTAGAATTTCACTGTTTACATATCTTCTCACAAATATACACGGCTCAGAATCACTTTGATGAAAATTTAAATGAAACACAAAATCGGAAAACTTCTTGAACCACTGCCTAGGAGCTTGCTTTAGGCCATAAAGACTTTTAAGCAGCTTGCATACTCGACCACTGCCATCATCATATCCTGGAGGTTGCTCCATGAATATGGTCTCTTCAAGTTCACCATTTAAAAAAGCAGTTTTTACATCAAGAGCAAAGATTTTCATTTCTTTCTGAAGAGCGATAGCCAGAACAAGTCGAAGTGATGATGTCCCTACAACTGGAGCAAAGGTTTCAAAGTAATCTACACCGAACTTCTGCTCGTACCCACGAACCACTAGTCTTGCTTTGTAGGTGTTGTCTCTTTTGATACGCAGCACCCACTTGCATGACAATGCATTTTCCACATTTGGCAAATCGACAAGTTCCCACACCTTGTTTTTCTTCAGCGATTCCATTTCTTGATTCATAGCCTTTCCCCAAGGCACTTGCTCTTTAGATGACAGTTTTTCAAAGTCCTCAAATGATTCAGGAACTAAATTTACAGTAAAGGCTTGATATAGATGGTAGTCATGTAGCTTTGCAGGTAACTTAACATCTCTCCTTGGCCTTCTGCTGTCATCTGTATCTGGTGGGGAACCGACATCTACATTGTCATCTTCTGATGAAGAACCATCTTCCAAGTTGTCATCAGAATGTTGATCAGCATCTTCCAAGTTGTTGTCAGATAGTGGAGCACCATCTTCGAAGTTGTCGTCATGTGGTGTATCTGCAACAGTTCCTTCAGTATTATTGTGTGATGCATCAGACATTACTGTATCTTTAGGCTTCTTTTTCTCATTGAATTTCACATTGCGAGAAACCACAACACGGTTTGTTGTAGGATCCAACAGTCGGTAACCCGTGCTTGCATAGCCGACGAAGATCATCTTCTTGGACTTTGGATCCAGTTTTTTTTCTCTGGCAATCAGGAATTCTCATGTAAGCATCACATCCGAATATTTTGATGACATCAAGATCAGGTTTCTTTTCATACTTCAACTCGTAAGGAACACAGTTTTCAATGCTCTGACTCGGCATTCTGTTCTTCAAATATGCAGCAGTTTGCACTGCATACCCCCAAAATTTCTTGCTAAGATTAGCTTCAAATATCAAAGCGCGGGCTTTTTCCAAGATGTATCTGTTGGCTCTTTCAGCAACTCCATTCAACGGTGCAGTATATGGTGGAGCAGGATCGATCAAAACACCAGCTTTCTTGCAGCACTTGACCAGCTCACCACAAACATATTCTTTAGCGTTGTCACACCTCATTTTTGTGACTCCTGGGTTCTGCTTAAAGAAGAAATCCAGCACCTCAGCAACATCATTTTTATGCTTCAACAGATGAACTTCACAGAATCTTGAATAATCATCAATGATCGTTACGAAATATTTTTCACCGTTACTAGTTGGAGGATCAATGGGGCCACAGATGTCGGTGTGCACCATTTTCATTGCAACTGTCTCTCGCTGTCGTGGGCCCTTTCCCATAGGTTCACTCGATTGTTTTGAAACGATACATTCTTCACAAAAATCTTTCGAAATAGGAAGACCCAGTCCTTGTAGAACCTGATTCGAGGAATGTCCCATGCGTTTGTAGAGGTGAACTAACTGGTCCAAGTAAATAAAACTATTTATGTAAACAAACTTTTATTTACCTAACAAAACAAACTTAAAAGTAGTAATACATTTATACGATCACGCTTAGTGCGCTGAAAAACAGTACCGAGGTCTGCCCTCAGACAAGGGCAGCACTCGTCTTATATTGATCTAGAAATTTACATATATTAGAAAGTTACATTTCTTCAGTTTCTAATTTACAATTTGCTTGGTGGTAACTTGTGAACTTGGGTTAACACTACACAACTCGGCACTCCACTTGGCAAGTTGTGTTAGAGCCACAGGGCTCCCCCGCAAGTGAAAAAGGCAAGGACTAAGAAAGTCGAAAGCGAACTTTTCGTCCATACCGAGTTGTATAACCCGGTGGAGCTTGTGATTCTGCAGAAGGATCAGCTGAAGGAGAATGAGGAACTTGCATCCTACCCAAAATGACGTACTTATACCATTTTCTGGAACATTAGAAGCTACAGATTCTGAATATCAGCTTAAAAATCATCAAAAATTATTAGTTTTACTCGAAATATGGCTATTAAATTCTATGAAACTCACGTGACCGAAAACGGCGTCTGACGTAACAACACACCATTTGGCGATTTTTTCTAAAAATGGCGCTACGGTTAGCATGTCCATAATTAAAATAAACATACAACGTTTTTCAAAACGTTCTATTTAAAAGAACAGACTGCTCACTTAAACCAGCTTTTGATAATAAATTAGAACAGCTTGTTTCTTGCTTGGTTGTTGAATTTAAAATCGTACAAGAGCGCGCTGTTGACACTTCAGACCTAGTCAATTGTTGGATCAATCGAAATCTTCGTGGAGATCTACCAAGTCTGATGAGAATAACTGGAACTCTCTTAGAAAAACCACTTATTCTAAATAATCCTATTCCTATATGGGATCATTCAAAACACATTTTGTATTTTCTACAGCTGTATCGCACAGAAGTTGATTAGAAATTGCACGCCAATGGACAAAAAAGCCAAGCCTGACGTCATTACGCACTGCAAAAGGATTGTGAGTGTTTTTACCGGAAGTGACGTATCCCTTACTTAAAACTCAATTACTGACTAATCTAATAACTTTTTTACTAGTGTGAAAAGTAGCATTCGACGTGGTTTTTAAAGGGCTATTGTCTGCCAAGGAATTTGAAATTCATGCAACTTCCTCATTGTCTGTCAAGAAGAAAGCTGGCTTTAACCTGTCAATCAACACGTTTTTCTGTACTCCTTTTACTAACAATTTGAAAAACTTTTCCTTGCGGTCTACCACTTTGTATGGTCCTTCGTAAGGTTGTTGTAATGGCTTTCTTACTGCGTCTTGCCTTACAAACACGTGTGACGATTGCATCAGATCTTTGGCAATGAAGACGTCTTTGTTGGAATGCCTTGACGCTGGCGTAGCCTGGAGTTTCTGCATGTTGTCACGAAGTCGATGCACAAACTCTGCGTGTGTGGGAGTTGTTGATGACGATGACGAGCGGAAGAATTCACCGGGTAATCGGAGGGTTGTTCCGTACACGAGCTCGGCAGAGCTCGCTCCTAGGTCCTCCTTAAAGCAAGATCTAATGCCTAGAAGGACACTTGGAAGAACTTCGACCCACCTCTCTGTCGCCTGGCATCGGATGGCTTGCTTTAGCTGGCGATGAAAGCGTTCTACTTGACCGTTTGAAGCTGGGTTGTAGGCCGTTGTACGATTCTTTTCAGTTCCAAGGAATTTCATCAAGGCATGGCAGAGGTCCGACTCGAACGCTCTACCCTGGTCCGTTGAAATGCAATCAGGAACGCCAAATCGAGATATCCAGCCAGCAAAGAGGGTTTCAGCAATGGTCGCAGCGGTCTGGTCCACCATCGGGAAAGCTTCGGGCCAACGACTGAACCTGTCAACAACAGTTAGGCAGTATGAAAAACCACGAGAAGTAGGAAGGGGACCAACCACGTCGACGTTGATGTGGCTAAATCGACACCTTGGAAGAGGGTAGTTGCCGATTACTGACTTGGTGTGTCGGTGGACTTTATTCCGTTGGCATTCCAGACAGGCTTTGCACCACTCTGCGATGTCTTTATTCATATCCTTCCAGACGAAGCGTTCTCGTAGAAGTTTAGTTGAGGCTTTCACTCCTGGATGAGCGAGACTGTGGAGAGCTGAAAATACTTGAAATTGGAAATCTTTAGGAACATATGGTCGAATAGATCCAGTGGAAACATCACAGAGCAACGTTGCATTGGTTTGTGGAAATTTAAGAGATTTTAACACAAGACCAGTATTAGAATTTAAGATCTGCTTTAATTCTGGATCATTTCTTTGAGAATCGGCCATACCGTCGTAATTGATATTTGTAGGTACATGTATTGCAGAGATGCGAGACATTGCATCCGCAACACAATTCTTGTCACCTTCCAAGTATACAAAATTGGTTGTAAATTGCCCCAAAAACTCTAAATAGCGTTGTTGGCGGGGGGAACAATTGTCATTGCAATTTTTAAAAGCGAAAGTCAGTGGTTTGTGATCGCTGAAAATTATAAATTCTCGACCCTCTAGCATGTGTTTGAAATGTTTGACAGCACTGTATGCAGCTAACAGCTCACGATCATACGTGCTGTACTTTCTTTCAGCGGGGTTTAACTTTCTGGAGAAAAAGGCTAATGGTTGAACGGAATTTGAATGAAATTGTTGTAAAACAGCTCCTATCGCGATGTCCGAAGCATCTACCATTAAAGAATATGCAGCATCAGCTTTAGGATGCGATAGAAGAGTGGTTTGAGAGATTGTCTCTTTACACTTTTCAAATGCCTTGGTAGTCTCATCAGACCAAACAATAGGAGTTTTGTCCCGTTTTTTCTTTCCCTTTATTAAGTCATGCAGTAATGCCTGTTTTTCGGCAGCCTGTGGGATGAAACGGTGGTAAAAATTTAGTAAAGCTAAAAAACGTCTCAGTTCATCGACATTTTGTGGTCGAGGGTAATTAATCAAAACCTCAACTTTTTCCTTCATTGGAGAAATGCCTTCTGAACTTACTTGGTAGCCCAGAAAGGGGAGAGTTGGAACAGCGAAAATGCATTTGCTGACATTAAGTACTACCCCATATTCGGAGAACCGTTTGAAAATTTGTTCTAAATGCGATTTATGCTCGTCTTTGTTCTTTGAGGCGACAAGGACGTCGTCCAAATAGGCATAGCAGAAGTCAAGATCTCTTAAAACTGTATCAATGAACCTTTGAAAAGTTTGGGCAGCATTTCTTAACCCAAAACACATGTAAACATATTCAAAAAGACCGATTGGTGTGATGACGGCTGTTTTTTTAAGGTCACTAGGTTCCATCGGAATCTGATGATACGCTTTAACAAGGTCGAGTTTTGAAAATATTGTCTTACCTTCTAATTCTAAAGAAAAATCATGAATATGTTTAATGGGATATCGGTCCGGTTCCGTAATCGCATTCAATCGGCGAAAATCTCCGCAAACACGATAATCCCCATTGCTTTTTCGAACCATGTGAATGGGACTAGCCCAAGAACTGTCGGAAGGTCTTATTATTCCTTGATCTAAGAGAGATTTAAATTCTTTTTTTAATGCAGCTAATTTTTCGGGAGACAAACGTCTACTTTTAGCGAAAACAGGAGGTCCTTTAGTAACAATGCAATGTGTGACCTTATGATATTTCGGAACTTTATTAATAAATGGTTTAGTGATGTCAGGAAATGTTTTAAGTAATTCAGAGTAAGGCATATCCTCTGCTATAGTGTTTAATCCAAGGAAAGGTGTACACGCAACTGATCCCACAATACTGAGAGAAGTTACGTTATCAATTAAACGACGGTTGTGTACGCCCACTAAAAGTTCAAATCTTTCCAAAAAATCCGCTCCTAAAATAGGATTTTGAACATCAGCGACAATAAAGTTCCAAGTAAAGTCTCTGCGAAGATTTAAATTGAGTGTTAGCCTAATTGTACCATAAGTAGCTATTTGTGTATTATTTACAGCGAAAAGAGAGAAATCTTTTTTAGAAAAACCTTGCGTAAACCTTTTGGGATAAACTGACACACATGCGCCGCTATCCACTAAAAATTGTTTACCTGAATACTTATCGTATACGAAAAGACGACTCATGCGTCGGCTATCATCAGTAGTCGCCATCACTGATGAGCCGGGTCGTTTCCCTGACCATTTAAGTTTTTCCTAAAACTACAGGGTTTATTGCAATTCATTGCTTTGTCACCGAAGCGGAAATGATACCAACACATTGGATGTCGACTGACCATGGCTGGAGATCGTTGTCGGGAGTTCGACCTACGTTGTCCTCGGTTAGAATAATTTCCACGAAACCTATTTCTAGAAAGTCTTTTAACGCTTCCTTGAATGGTTGAAATTTGCTTTTGTAACGATTCAATTACATTATAAGGGTTAATTTGAACTTCGGAAACGACTGGAGACATGCCGGAAACTTCTGTGATCTTGTCTGCAATTGCCGACAAAGCGTCCAAATTACCGGTGCTAACCGACAGAATCTGCTGACAAGATAACGGCAAGCGTTGCATCCATAGTTGAGTTAAAACTTCGTCACTTAACCTATCGAAGGAGAGATCTCGCATTTCCCTAAGCAATTGCGAAGGTTTTTATCCCCCAACTGTAACTCTTGCAACAAGCTCCGAAGCCTAGAGGTTTCACTTTGTGAAAAATGCTTGATAATACGTTCTTTTAACTGTTTGTATTTAACTATTACAGGCGGTTTCTTAACTAGATCGCTTACGTAAGTCAAAATTTCAGTGTCAATCGCTGCTACCACAGAGTGAAACTTCGTGTCTTCCGAAGTAATATGCGCTGTAAAAAATTGCGATTCCAACTGAAAAAACCACAACTCAGCATTGGCTTTCCAGAAGGGCGGTGCCCGAAAGGACACACGAGCCAGTTCTGGAGGGTTAATATTACCATCGTTGACCTTCTGATCGTCATCATCCGTTAAGGACATGTTTTAAAATTCTAAACACTGAATATGAAATTGCAAAAAGTCTGGTCTCGTGTCAAAAAAACTCAATTCCCACTTACAGATAGTTGCGGAGAAGAGGAGCACACTACGAGATGATTCCTTTCTGCATACCGATGAACAGACTGTTCACGTAAACACACGCGGGTACTGGAACACACACTGGTGCACTAGATGCAAGACGCCAAACTCTTGGTTAAAAAAAAACGACGAACTCGATGAAACACACGTCCTGATGGTCACCACTGTAGAGGTGAACTAACTGGTCCAAGTAAATAAAACTATTTATGTAAACAAACTTTTATTTACCTAACAAAACAAACTTAAAAGTAGTAATACATCTATACGATCACGCTTAGTGCGCTGAAAAACAGTACCGAGGTCTGCCCTCAGACAAGGGCAGCACTCGTCTTATATTGATCTAGAAATTTACATATATTAGAAAGTTACATTTCTTCAGTTTCTAATTTACAATTTGCTTGGTGGTAACTTGTGAACTTGGGTTAACACTACACAACTCGGCACTCCACTTGGCAAGTTGTGTTAGAGCCACACGTTGATGCCACAGATTGGCATTAAGTTCAGTAACGTGGACGTTATTGATCGTGGGAATAAAGTCACTTACATACTGTCCTTTGCTGTTGAGACTTGCAATCACAAACCTTTCATCACCTTTTTCTACAATAGCTTTGTTTTCTGCAAAAGTTACAGTATACCCAGCACTTTGTATATTGTTCACCGAAATTAATTCACCATTTAGTTCTGGAATAAATAGTACATCTGTCAGAATGACTTTTCTTTGATCGACAGTTCCTGTTATTGTACCTATACCTTCGATTTGTAGTCTTTCTGTCTTAGAAGCACAACCAACCGTCCCAGAAAATGGTTGAAGATCAGTAAACCATTCCTTTCTACTGCTCATGTGTGAAGAGGCACCAGAATCTAACAGAAAGTAATTTCGGTCAAGTTCACCAATAACAAAAGTAATAGCAGCTGTTTCGTTTCTGCCCTGATTAGATCTGTTGTTATCTGGATGATCACTACTTTGGTTTTGACGAGGACCATTACCATTCAAGAATCTACAGTTCTTTTTCACATGTCCTTTCAGACCGCAATGATAACATTTATAGCTCTTCTTATTTCGATTATTTGACATATTTTTACGATTACCTTGATTAGGGAAGCTATTTTTGTTAAATCCAGTTTTGGTTACCATAGCTACCTGATCAGTCTCTTTGACATCACTCGACGTTTTTCGTTGTTCCTCCGAAACCAAAAGTCGCTTGAGATCAGCTAACGTTTGTTTATCTTCAGTTCTTGTGCCCCAGGCCATTTTTAGAGGCTCAAAGTCACTCGATAACGTTTCCAAGAGTTTGCACATTACCACAAAGTCATTTGGCTTAATGTCTAAATCACTCATCCGTGATACTAGACGCTCTAACTTTGCTATATGTACAGCCATTGTGTCATTTGGTTCTCGTGCGAATGAAGAAAACTGCAACTGGACTGCATACTGGGCTTGTCTACTGCTCTGTTCAAAAAGGTCATGCAGTTTTTGCCATATTTCACTGGCTGTTTTGCACATCGAAACTAGATCACAGATGCTTGAGTCCAATATTCGCGAAAATATTCCTCTCGCTGCTCTGTTACCTTTTTCGTATTTGGCCAAATCACTGCTGTATTTCTTACGGATATCTGCAGCAGCACCATCGGGGACCGGCTCCGGTTTGACTACTTCTCCGGAACACACCTCGAAAGCCGCTTCTTTTTCCATAAGCAGACCTTCAGCCATCCACTTCCAGCGAGTCCAATTTTCGGTTCCAACTAACTTATCCAGACTGTTATTCTCCATGATTATTACTATATTAGCTGTTTGCTTTTTGTTTATTAAAAACTTTAGTAACTTATTTCAATAATTTCGGTGGATATTTCAGTGGATCGGAACCAACGCGAAAGCTACCATGTTGATTAGTTTTTATTGAACAGAGAAAAGTAAAGTACATACAAACAGTTACAGTTAGAAGCATATCATCAGGTTACAGTTACAAGAAGCGATTATTATTTATAACAATAATCTGGTAAAGCATTCCACTCATTGACAACTCTATTGTAAAAATAATGTTTTCTTACCTCCCTTCTAAAGCTCGATTTATTCAATTTCTGATCATGACCTCTGGTCCGGCTATTTAAAGTAAAATCTAAGCCCTCCATGTCTCCCTCTTTTATGAACTTGAATAACTGTATTAAATCACCCCTAGCTCTCCTGTTTTCCAGGGAATACATGTTTAAAGATCTTAATCTGTTATCATAATCAATACCATGATTTTGCTAGGCAAATTATTATACCAATTCCATGCTTAAACATGGGTTGAAAAGATGGTGAGAAGGAAGTGTAAGGTATTGAAAAGTTGGTAGAAATTTTAAATTTGAAATTTTTAAAACTTTAATAACAAATCAAAACTAATTGTATCCTGTTAAAACTAAAACACTTGTAATCCTACACAAGTACAATAAAAATTTGTAAAAAAACATTCAAGAATGTTTACATTTATTTTGTTATTAACCTCTTGCGACCTGGCGTCCCCATTTGGGGACATTTTTTAAAACCCCCCTCACAGACAATTAACGTGTCAATTAGTTCCGAAATCGACCTAGTCCGATAGAAAAAGATCCAAATATCAGTTTTCAGCCTTTGTTTACAGGTGTCAGTCATTTATTTCTATAAAAAATGAAGTTGAACGAGGGTCAATACGATATTAAAGTTCTCAAAAAAATTAATTTGAACTTTATTTCCAAACTTTTCAAAAAGTTCTTTTAGTAATTCATTTTAATGGCATTTTCATTAACAGTTTATTTTAACATTATTTTTATCTACAAATAGGTGATACAGCCTTTCTTTTTGCATTTATAGCACAAAAAATGTGTATTTTTAGAGCTTAAGGCGTGTCTCTCAGTAACCATTAAACATAATTTTTTTAAAAAATTACTTTTCAGCATATATTTGTATGAAAAGTATGTTTAGATTAAGAATATACGTGTAGGATTTTGCTCGGGTCTTAAGAGGTTAAATAATATTTGCCACTACCTCATCAATTTTTTAACTTTTATATAGTTATGGTATTTTTTACTTCAACATACATATTATGCTGTTTGTTTCATCAAGCAGAAATTTGTTTCTCGTAGGTGCATAACTGCGAATATTATTCGAGTAATATACATTTTGTATTACAGTGATTACTAGACTTAAATTATTGATATGTTCCGCTCTGTATTGTCGTTTTGTAGGAGCTGTTGGAAAAGGTCCTGGCATTCATCTGTGCTGAATAATATTGCTATCTAACAAACTCGGTCCAGATCATTTAAGCGTGTCAATGTTATCACTTTCTTGGAAAGTAAGATTGAGTAACAAATGGTAACTTGGTGTGCTTCCCTATTTTTTTAAAACCTACTTTCCTATTAAAAATTATTTATGTTTTGTTTCTAATTTTACAACACTTACTGAAACCACAATTGGAAGCTTAGTAAAGATTCCCTTTTCATAAACTTAAAGTCCCTGGACAAATTATTAGATGCACTGTGACCCATAGGGATACATGGCCCAATGCCCTTTCTCAGCATTGGGAAAGTTTTATAAGTTGAAAGTGGCATCACTTCTTTCCTTTCAGTCAGCCGACCACATGGTGAAAAAATCCAACTCAATCATTGTGTATATGTTTAGCTATACAAAGAATAGAAACACCCGAAATCTTGCAGTGCGTCTAATAATTTGTCCAGGGACTGTATATTTTTGCACATTTTATAACTGCTGTTTTTAACGCATTGAAGTGAAAACGCAAAACGTTAATGCTTATTTTCACCTTTTTGTCACTTTTTCCTGTTCATTTGGCATGTTCTTCCACAAAGCTCTTCATTTTATGTGTTACTCTTTACATTTAATAAATATTTATGCAAAATGTATTTTAATTTTTTCATAACTTTTTGGTGAAACAAAAGGATTTTATGATTTCTGCTTTATTTTAAAATAAAATTTTATTAATTTTAATGATAACCTAATTCTTTACTCATTTTAACCCTGTAGAAACTGATTTATTGAAAATTTTTAGGCACTTACCTGTAAGGTTTTTATGTCTCTTACTTTCAGGGTTTTATTCTGTCGTGACAGGTAACATGCAGTATCTAGACTATGAACTCAACACCTTTAACCTACAAGAAATTATAACTAAATGTCTGATTTTTACTGGACAAAAATTTTCCTATATATTGTTTTTGTTTTGGTTACTGCAATTTACCTGTTCATCAGTATTGAAGAGAGTATGATGTATAATCTCTGCTTCAATTGCTTATACACCCTTTTTTTGCTTTAAATATAGTGTAAACACTCTGAATTTTTCTGAATTTCATATTTAATTTTAGTTTCTTTAAACATAATGACAACATTGTAATTTTCTCTGTTACATGGAATATATTTTATTTAAAATATTCTTTATATCTATGTTCTACATTCTCATGTAAGCTATCCACAACCTTCCGTGTAAAATTTTATAGAATGCCAGCAATGTGCCAAGAAAACTAGTAAATATGAGCTAGTGACTTCTTTAAAAATAATTTTGAGGGTTTTACAATTTTTAAATATTTTTTAGATGTGTCCTTTACCAAAAATGGCTAAGCAATATGGAAATTAAACACACAAAAAAATAAAACTTTGCATAACTTAGGTGCTTCTCCACTGAAAATAAAAGTTAAAATGCCTTAAATTGCATATTAATGGTATATAAGCTTTTTAAAAATTTTAAAAACCCTACTTTTTCTAATTTTTCTTTTTTGTTTTGACACACATTCTATTCGATTTCACAATCATGTACGATTCTTGCCATAACTTCGAAAAACAACTTGTTTCAGGCTACATATGTGTGTTATTAACTTCCTTACATGCATTTTAATTTGAAAAAAAGTATATATTTCCTAATATTAAGTGCCTCAAATATACATGATTTGAACTTGTTTTTAACACATTTTTTAAACCTAATATAACACATCCTCAAGTGAGTTTTTTTTTAGGTTTTAATTAATATAATCCTGTTTTTTTTTTACTTTTTGAGATTTTTTTTTAATTAAAAAATAAACATTAAAAAACAGCCTTTCAAAATCTTTTTTTTTGTCTTAGCACAATATATTTTTATTCTGGTCTGAAAAAGATTTGGTTTTGTTTCAATTAACTCACACTAAAGCTGCACGAGGAGGACTATTTGCGACCGACCTTGTAATTTAGAACAGCTATCTAGTGACTAAGCCTAAGCCAACACCTAAGCGCTGGCTCTCAAATAAACCTTGAGCCACATCATACACTGCGTCTGGACTTTGTACCATGACAGATTTAACGTGCACTAGTTCTATATACACAACGCTACTTATTTGGCGATATGTGTGTGTTTTCATTGCACAAGCCGTTCATAGGATGGATGGCTGATGCAAGGCAGAATCACGGAAGGTAGCTTCAGTGGCACGAAGCTTTAAGAGTCAGTAATTCATCGGCACAAACTCTTTTTCTATCTTTCTCGAAAACCAGATGTCGCCGTGTTTTTAAACTAGAAAAAACACTTTATCGCCCACTTGGCGTAATTGCAATCGTTCAGTGCGCTTTTTTATCGCCAATGAAATTCGATGACCCCTAAGAATAATTGTCTTTGCCGTGGGCAGTTCAAGTGATTACCATCTTGGCTCAGGGACTGGGCTTACAACCCCCTCACTCCCTTCTAGAGGGGCGAAGAGATAAGGACAACTCTGAAGGAATAAATGAGAATTGGTTGGGGGATTAAGAATTTCTGGATTCTGGGTGGCTTTAGTTGTATTATGCCATTTTAGCTGGTTATTACGTGATAGTTTATCTTTTAGAATGATTACCCAAAGAAGAAATTTTTTAAGGATCCAAAAAAAATCTTTTCTGAAAATTAATTTTAATAATTATTTTAAAATGTTTTAAAATAAAATTGCTAAAATTTAAAGTATTTGACTACTCAACGAAGTTGATGCATTGGTTTATTGTAAAGTTTTAGAGTATGTGCAGTATGAAAATCGTAGTGGGTACAAACCCCTGAATTTTAATTCTGATTAATAAATTATTTCATCGAAGCAATTTATCGAAACTGAAAAGGTTGGGTTTTCGACAGCTCGATGGGTGGCTCCAGTGGCGCCGGAACGTATTCTTTAGAGGTATGGCAAGAAATGCCTCTATCTAGCCACACCCTCCCCCTCCTCCCACTTCTTCCAGATGTTTTAAATATAAAATTCATCAACTACTTGAAATTATTTTTAAATAAAATTATTTTTAATTAAAATTATTTTTAATAAAATTATTTTTAATTAAAATTATTGTTTAATTTATTTTCCATGAAAAAGAGTTTTTTACTGTAATTTAATTAATAATTTATTTTTTAAATAAAAAATAAGTTCAATACAAAAGAAATATCAATTAATTATCAAATATTTTTGTTGAAAATTTAATTACTTAGATAATGATTTGACTTGGAAAATATTTAGTCGTTTCTAAGAAGCAATTGTTTTCTTGATCCTGATGCAAAGATGTAATAAAACCAGTAGGTCTATAACAGAATCTGTCACTTAACCCGCTTCCACACATTTGTGTTTAACAGGAAAAAACGCGCCAAACACAACATTAATTCTATATTAAACATTTACAAGCTAAATTTGGCTAGTTTCATTTATTTTATTTCGAAAATTCAATAATTATTACTTATCGTTTGCAAAAATTAATTTATATTTTAAAGAATAAATATATCATATTCCTCGCTTTTAAATAGAATGAAAACATTTCATATCAACATACAAGGATTCCGTAGTGAAATATATTTGACGTCATTTCAAACTCATCGATGACGCAAAAATCAATTTATTTTCATTTATTGTCTAAAAGAATTAAAGTTTCTCGAGCGATTGTTGCGAATGGCGAATGTGATTTAATTCTAATAAAAACAGGGCCTTTAGCTATTAGTAATTCAAAAGTTTTAAACGCCAAAATTAACTATTTTCATTAATCTGCTTTCTCAGATTGCATATTTTTTTGTGCCAAGTAAGAATTCTCTATGCATCTTTCTTCATACATATATAATGAACCATCAAAAGAATTCTATTGTGATACTACAACAATTCAAACTGAATTATAACACATAAATAAATATTCTTTAAAAAGTATTTATTTTTATTTCAAATAAAGTTTCTAGTACGTTTAACGAAATGGCAACAGTGAAAATATTGAATAAAAATGGAATTTGCATGTTATTTCAATGTAGATTAAATTTTTTAGTTATTTAAATTTTAAATAAACTTCTAATTAAATTTTTTTAATGAAATTTGGAATGTAGCCTAATCTGATTTTTTGCTTCAAAATGACGTATCCCACTTGTCTGTGGGACTTGTGGTTCTTTCTGTGAAAGTGGGTGACAGACGGACGGACGGACTGAACGATTATAAAACCTTCCACTTTTTACGTTATAAACGTAGTGTGGAAGCTAAAAAGAAGTGGCTCGATAATTTTAGAGATGGCAAACTGGAACAGTTCATTTTCTGATGGGACTTGGGAAAATATTTGGTCATTTCTAAGGAGAAATTATTTTCTTAATAATGATGCAAAGATGTAATAAAAAAGAAGTGGCTCGATAATTTTAGAGATGGCAAACTGGAACAGTTCATTTTATGATTTGACTTGGAAAATATTTTCAGTCATTAGAAGAAATTATTTTATTGATCCTGATGCAAAGATGTAATAAAAAAAGAAGTGCCTTGATAGTTATAGAGATGGCAAACTGGAATAGTTCATTTTCTGATTGTGTTAATTGAACTTGAATAGGGTGGACTAAAAAATATGACGATTTTTTTTTTTAAGTTTCAGTTATATGATTCCAAGAGATTTGGGCATCAGATAACATTCATTGAGGCGTGATACGGCGGCGATAACAAGTAGTTTCATAAAGCATAATAACATTTTTTTTAAGATTTGCTCAAAATTCGATATTTACTTATGGCATTCTTATGCCACTTTTGCCCCACTGTGCACCGTGACGAAAATAGTGGTCATGCACCGTATTTTCACAAAAAAAGTACAAACAATGGCACTTTTGTAATGTACTTTGTGCAAATACAACATTTACAACCTATAGTTTTTGTAGTCAAACCAAAAATTAAAAATTAAAATAACGCAAAGCCACTTTTGACAACCTTGAACTCTTGAGCTTTATAACTAGGTACACTTTTCCCATTCATATAAAGATTTTATAAATCTGCTGTTCGATTCAAAGTAGATTTCTTTCTGTGGGTTGGCACACTTTTTCACAACATAATCCATTTATGACTTTACTATTCGAAAATGGCTTTACATGAACTACATTGATGTAGCATACATATATAGATCAGCTTGACATGAAAATTAAAATAGGATTTTTTAAGAAACTAATGGATAAATACATTTTAGAAAATAGGTAATAAACCTCATAACAAAAAGTATAAAACCAACACTAATTATGTATCTTAGTTAATATTGATGTCATAGGGAAAACTGTAGCGATAAATATATGTTCACACAAACAAAATTCAGCTTTTGTAGTCTTGTAGATCTTCCACATTTAGCGTATCTCGACATAGCGAAGCTGAAGACAAGTCGAAATAAAACTCGATGCAACACTTACGATATACGAACTACAATCTGCAAAGATTTCTCATTCTTCTAAACTGTCCTTCTCGGCCGAACAATTAGAAATAGGTGTGTATGTGGACAAAACCGGACCCATTCAACCGTTCACTTCTTTCTTAGAATTAGAATCTATTCAACTTTACCGACTCACACCTGTTCCCTCAAAGTGTACAAACAATGAAAACTTATCTTTGTAAATGTATTTTGTATTTTATGTAAAGCTACACATTTTTCTGCATTTTCTCTTAAAAACATTATTTTTTGTTTGAAATCTCAATCGCATCTTTTCACGAGTTTTTCATGTAAAGCATTGAACAAGCCCAAAATTGACAAGAGTCGTATCTCTAAACAGAAAATAACTAACCGCAAACGTTAACCTATGCCCCCCGCATTCTACGAAATCACCAGGGGTTAGAGCTCCCCTCCAGCGTCTTTAGGGGGTTCTATTCAAAGTATCCCCCACCATATGTTGACAGATAGCGTAGACCCTAATTAAGTTGGCGACACTTAGCAGGTGATAGCCAAATGTGGGGTTGCCATAATTCGCTTTCCCAAAAATCGCAACAACTTTTCTTAAATTTTTAAAGAATACAAATATTTAAATTAAAATTTTTATTTCGTAATGAATTGAAAAATAAAAATTTCGATTGTGTCCAAAATATATAATTATTGCAGTATCTTTATTTTTTATTGAGATACATCGTCATACACTAAGGAAATTGTATTCTTCACTGATTTTCAAACTTTAAAAAATTATTAAAAATACTTAATATGTGATTTTCAATTTTTTTTCTGATAGTCTATTTTACTTCTTTTGTTCTTTAAAATGGTGTCAAAAAATAGTGGCCTGTATTAAAATTGTGGCGGCAATTAGTCTGAGAAGATTCTCCATAGGAATATCATTACGATTTTCAAGGGGTGAAATTCGGCTTCATGACTCTTAACGCCACCACCATGCTTTTCTGGAGAAGAATCTGGGCCTTGTATTAATATCAATAGGAAACTATTGTATTTAAAATAATTTTCATTTCTATTAATTAGTTGTTATTTAGCAATAAAAGTTTTCTTCTAACTAAAATTGTTTTCTTTCAAAAGTTAACTTCCATCCAAAAATCTTTCTTAAAAAATAAAACCCAGAATGAAGTGGGTTATTTAGAGGTTTACTAAAATTAAGCCCAATTTCCAGCTTTTAAAAAAAATCGAACAGTTAAAAATAAAACACAGAAAACAATATATATATTTCTTCATCAATATATTTCTAAGTATAATATATTTTATCTTCAGTTAGAAAAATATTTAGGGTCATTTTATTTATACCAGCAAGTAATTATATCAGTATAGATAGTTATTTATTAAATAAATTTGTAATTAATATTTTTAATAAAGGTTTATTTTAGACTGAAATTGACCGATATGTACTATCAAATTTTGGAAATTACTATTTACTACCGAACATTTTAGTAATAATGTCAACAAGAAATTATGGCGCATACTACTTAAATATTCATTAATTTTATTTTCGTTTTAGTTATTTTACAATAAGTGTTTTTCTTGACTAAAATAGTTTTCTTTTTTTTAATTTTTATTTTGGCGCAAAGTACTTAAATATTCATTAATTTTATTTTCATTTGAGTTATTTTACAATAAGTGTTTTTCTTGACTAAAATTGTTTTATTTTTTTTATTTTTTAAAATAACACTTAACATTTAAATGCATGTGTTTTATTCCGGGTTAAATATTGAAAACAAAATTCCCCTACCCCCCCTTAAAAAAACCCGGGGATTAGAGAGCCCAGTCGGTAATGCATAGTTCGGGTCTGAGCATTGCCAAAATAATTGCCTACCTATAAACGGCCAGTGCAGCCAAAAAGCCCGACGAATAACACCCCAAGTAGAGGGAGTGCAAGTGAAATATACTCGATAGTCCCGAAGCTGAGTACAATGTGGCTCCTAAAAGTTACGTTGGGTGCCTACTCAGGTGCAGGCTCATCACTTGACTATGGTTCTAAATTATGATGCCCGCCGGCAATAGCCATCGTGTAAATCTAGTACGATTATAATTCAACCAAACCCTCAAAACCCTGTGTTGTCTATAAACTCTGACAAGTCTATAGACTTATATAAGACTGACTTTATAAACTCTCTCTCTCAACTTTGAACAAGAGTTTTCTTCGCGTGTGGTCTTGTAAAAAGAAACGCGATTTTGGCTTTTTTTCGACAGTAAAATTTCATAATAAGTGCTAAAAATGGCACGAAAAGAATTTTTAAATAATATTTTAGCTCCATTTCAACGAATGTTTTACGACCTATGTCCTCTTCTATACCTGGAACTTCATAAGCAATTACAAGTTTCCAGGTAACCCGCATATCGGAGATGATTCGTCATTTGCTTGTCAGCGAATTGTGCTATTTCGCAGGCGGAAACCCATGAAAATCTTAGTTTCAATGACCTTCCCGCATGCTATATAGTTTAAGTTTATTTGTTTAAATGCTACATTTGGTTTGTATAGGGGAATTAGAATTTATTTAAAAATTGAATAGCTCAGTCTTGGGTCCTAAGTAGCCAGGCTTTGGCCATCATTCCCACTTAATGATCCTAGGAGGAATTGATCAATTACGGTCTGGTGACCCTAGCGTCAAATAAGCGGATCATACTCTAGCAAAAATCGCGAAGGCTGGAGTGCCCAGTGGGTAAGGCGCTTGCCTTGCATGCGAAAGGTCAGAAGTTCGAGTCCGGGCATTGCTGAAATAACTGCCGATCTATAAACGGTCTGAACAGTCAAATAATGTCCGGAGGTGACGCCCTCTCTGAGCAGAAGTCAGACTTTTACCCCATCGGGTGTTCTAGGCCTTGTGCCAACAGAAACTATTATACCCCTCCTGCCTTAGAGGAACTTGACAACAACAACTCAAACGAAAAGTACTACGTTACTAAGGTTCCAGTTTCAAACGAGAAAAAAATTACCCTGATTCCGCATGTCGATAAGAGATGGAGTTGAGTGATTAAAACGTGAACGGACTGCTAAGTATTTGTCTATTGTGTCAACTTTATGCAGGTATTGGCGTGGTTTTTCAACTTTTAAAGTGAGCCGTGCTATAAAAAGTAGTTTGACAAAAAAGGTTTTGGCTAATTTTTTGTACTGCAAATTTGGATACATCATTTTTTCGATATGACGCATAAAACCTCTAAAAAGCTATTAAAAATTGAATTGTAGGTAAGGATTTTTCATTGCAAGCTTTTGACATTGTCCTTTAATAAATTATCACTCTCTTGTCATTGAGAGTCAATAGATTCAATGTCTTATTTGCTCACTGTTAAAAATTAAACTCTTAAAAATAAGTTCTAAGGATGTTCTAATTTTATTGGGTGAACAATATTATCAAAAACAAATACTTTAAAATCTCAAATTTGATATCTTAAAGTCTATTACTGAAAAAACAAGAAGTTCTGAAAGAACTAAAATAGCCTACTTTCCTGTTACTTAAATACTTACTGAAATTCTAATTCGGGAAACGACTTGGTTCTTAACAGTAAATATCAACAACCGTTTCTACACTAGATTTTTACACATTGGAAAAAAATAGCTAAACACAGCATCCAGCTATAATTTAAACTTCTAAAGCAAAAATAAACTATTTTTCTTAATATTCTTTCGCAAATTAACTTAAAATTATTTATCGTCTGCACGATTTATTTGGAACAATTAAATATTTATTAATAACTAAATTAATGAAACTACTCCAAACTGCATTAAAAAAATACGAAATGTAAATTAAAACTAAGCATAATTGTATGCAAAAAATATGCATTGCCGCTTTCTTGATAAACAATTAATGAACAATCAAAGAATCACATTGCGTTACATTTTATGACGTCATTCTAAACTGATTCATGAAAAAATTATTTTGATTCAAATATTTTTAAACTAGCAAATTTATACCCGTTCTTCGCACGGAATAAATTAATAAAAAAATATCAAATAGATTCCAAATATGTGTACCATATACCCTGTTATAGGATCATAAACTTATTATTGTTTCCACTCGTTATAAATTATAAAATCCCATTTCATTGCCTTAAAATTCCAAAATGAAAAATACGCTATAAAATGCACTCATAAATGTCATCACAAATCCCTCATAAATACATCAAACCTTTTAGCTCATTTGGCGCGATTTGGGAAATACTTTGGCGAGAAAATAGATATAGCTACCCACACCCATTATACAGCTCTAACACAATGACCTTCGAACAACCGACCAGCTTATAAATTATTTATAAAAGAAATTGCCGATTTGGCGAATTTTAGTTAATAATTTGGCGAGTTTGGCAACGTATTTGGCGAAAAAATAAAGACATAAAACACTAATAGCTCTAGTGCGATGGCTTTTATTAACCATCATAGTTCAGTAATAGCTTAACTATACATTTATTGCTTAAATATGCATACATGCAGTCAACAGAAAAATAAATGAAACAAGAAGTTCATAAAGAACTAAAATAGCCTACTTTTCTGTTACTTAAATACTTACTGAAGTCCTAGTCGGGAAAAAAAACTAGGTTCCTAAAGTAAATATCATCAACAGCCGTTTCTATACACTAGATTTATACACATTAGAAAAAAAAAAATCGAAACACAGCACCCAGCTATAATTTAAACTTCTAAAAGCCAAAATCAACTATTTTTCTTAATATTCTTTCGCAAATTAATTAAATATTATTTATCATCTGCTCGTGATTTATTTGTAGTTCGAAGACTAATTAAATATTTAATAATAACAAAAGTAATGAAACTACTCCGAACTGCATTAAAAAATAAGAAATGTAAATTAAAACTAAGCATAATTGCATGCAAAAGTATGCCTTGCCGCTTTCTTGGTAGATAAATAATGAATAATCAAAGAATCAAATTGTGCTACATTTTATGACGTCATTCCAAACTGATTCATGAAAATATTATTTTGCTTCAAATATGTTTAAATAAAGTTTCTCATGCCATTGTTGATTTGGCAACAGTGATTTAAATGACTCAAAATTGAATTTCAATGCTAATTCAATGGGAAATTCGCCGAAAGATAGTAGATTTATGTCCGTCCGGACGTACAGACAGACGAACAAAAAGTATGAAAGTTGGGTATCTGAGGTCATAGCTTTCTAACAAAAAAAGAATTTTTAAGATCCGAGGGATAGAACCGATTTTGGAAGAGGGATACGGACAGACAGACAGACGGAAAGACAGACAGACATACGAACAGACAGACAGATGGACATCAACCGCATTTCAATACCTACAGCGATTTAAATGACTCAAAATTGAATTTCAATGCTAATTCAATGGGAAATTCGCCGACAGATAGTAGATTTATGTCCGTCCGGACGTACAGACAGACGGACAAAAAGTATGAAAGTTGGGTATCTGAGGTCATAGCTTTCTAACAAAAAAAGAATTTTTAAGATCCGATGGATAGAACTGATTTTGGAAGGGGGGGGGGGGGGTACGGACAGACGGAAAGACAGACAGACATACGAACAGACAGACAGATGGACATCAACCGCATTTCAATACCTACAGTGATTTAAATGACTCAAAATTGAATCTCAATGCTAATTCAATGGGAAATTCGCCGACAGATAGTAGATTTATGTCCGTCCGGACGTACAGACAGACTGACAAAAAGTATGAAAGTTGGGTATCTGAGGTCATAGCTTTCTAACAAAAAAAAAATTTAAGATCCGATGGATAGAACCGATTTTGGAAGGGGGGTACGGACAGACAGACGGACGGAAAGACAGACAGACATACGAACAGACAGACAGATGGACATTAACCGCATTTCAATACCTACAGTGATTTAAATGACTCAAAATTGAATTTCAATGCTAATTCAATGGGAAATTCGCCGACAGATAGTAGATTTATGTCCGTCCGGACGTACAGACAGACGGACAAAAAGTATGAAAGTTGGGTATCTGGGTCATAGCTTTCTAACAAAAAAAGAATTTTTAAGATCCGATGGATAGAACCGATTTTGGAAGGGGGGTACGGACAGACAGACAGACGGACATCGACCGCATGTCAATACCTACTTTTTCATTTTAGCCTACTTTTCTTTTTTTAATTCGAAAGAATTAAAAAAATGAAAAAGTAGGTATTGACATGCGGTCGATGTCCGTCTGTCCGTCTGTCCGTCTGTCCGTCTGTCCGTCTGTCTGTCTGTCTGTCTGTCCGTCTGTCCGTCCGTAACCCCCTTCCAAAATCGGTTCTAATCATCGGATCTTAAAAATTCTTTTTTTGTTAGAAAGCTATAACCTCAGATACCCAACTTTCATACTTTTTGTCCGTCTGTCTGTACGTCCGGACGGACATAAATCTACTATCTGTCGGCGAATTTCCCATTGAATTAGCATTGAAATTCAATTTTGAGTCATTTAAATCACTGTAGGTATTGAAATGCGGATGATGTCCAACTGTCTGTCTGTTCGTATGTCTGTCTGTTCGTATGTCTGTTCGTATGTCTGTCCGTCTGTCTGTCCGCCTGTCTGTCCGTTTGTCTGTCTGTCTGTACCCCCCTTCCAAAATCGGTTCTAATAATCGGATCTTAAAAATTCTTTTTTTGTTAGAAAGCTATGACCTCAGATACCCAACTTTCATACTTTTTGTCCGTCTGTCTGTACGTCCGGACGGACATAAATCTACTATCTGTCGGCGAATTTCCCATTGAATTAGCATTGAAATTCAATTTTAAGTCATTTAAATCACTGTAGGTATTGAAATGCGGTTGATGTCCATCTGTCTGTCTGTCCATCTGTCTGTCTGTTCGTATGTCTGTCTGTTCGTATGTCTGTCCGTCTGTCTGTCGCCTGTCTGTCCGTTTGTCTGTCTGTCTGTACCCCCCTTCCAAAATCGGTTCTAATCATCGGATCTTAAAAATTCTTTTTTTGTTGGAAAGCTATGACCTCAGATACCCAACTTTCATACTTTTTGTCCGTCTGTCTGTACACCCGGACGGACATAAATCTACTATCTGTCGGCGAATTTCCCATTGAATTAGCATTGAAATTCAATTTTGAGTCATTTAAATCACTGTTGCCAAATCAACAATGGCATGAGAAACTTTATTTAAACATATTTGAAGCAAAATAATATTTTCATGAATCAGTTTGGAATGACGTCATAAAATGTAGAACAATTTGATTCTTTGATTATTCATTAATTATCTACCAAGAAAGCGGCAAGGCATACTTTTGCATGCAATTATGCTTAGTTTTAATTTACATTTCTTGTTTTTTAATGCAGTTCGGAGTAGTTTCATTACTTTTGTTATTAATAAATATTTATTCTTCGAACTACAAATAAATCACGAGCAGATGATAAATAATATTTAATTAATTTGCGAACGAATATTAAGGAAAATAGTTGATTTTGGCTTTTAGAAGTTTAAATTATAGCTGGGTGCTGTGTTTCGATTTTTTTTTCTAATGTGTATAAATCTAGTGTAGAAACGGCTGTTGATGATATTTACTTTAGGAACCTAGTTTTTTTCCCGATTAGAACTTCAGTAAGTATTTAAGTAACAGGAAAGTAGGCTATTTTAGTTCTTTATGAACTTCTTGTTTTAATTCTTTCGAATTAAAAAAAGAAAAGTAGGCTAAAAATCAGGAAAGAGAAAAAATGATCGGTTGTGAGCGAAAGTGGTGTATTTTTTTCAGAAAATTCGAATTTTCTCTAAAAATGGAACAAATATGAAAAATCTAAGCCTCAGGTGCACACGTTGGTATTAAAGGGAATCTATCTTAAAAATTTCGAATTTCTAAGGGCAGTATAAGTAGGTCTTTTACGATCCGAATACAAATACACAGACACACACACAGACTCTTTCTTTTATTATTATAGATAGATAAAGTTTCTCATGCCATTGTTGATTTTGCAACAGTGATTTAAATGACTCAAAATTGAATTCCAATGCTAATTCAATGGGAAATTCGCCGACAGATAGTAGATTTATGTCCGTCCGGAAGTACAGACAGGCGGACAAAAACTGTGAAAGGTGGGTCTTTGAGGTCATAGCTTTCTAGCAAAAAAATAATTTTTAAGCTTCGATGGATAGAACCGATTTTGGAAGGGGGCTACGGACAGACAGATAGACGGACATCGACCGCATGTCAATACCTACTTTTTCATTTTTTTTAAAAATTCTTTTGAATTAAAAAAAGAAAAGTAGTCTAAAAAACAATTGAAATCCACAACTTAAATCAAATAGCCGAAACACCCATTCTCCGCATCGCGATCGGATGGCTTAGATGGATCACGCACAGATTGCTAGGATTATAGAGAATCCTCCCATTGTGGGTTCGAGCCCGTGCCGGACACAATTGTTTTCTCTATCATTCCCAATGATGAGAACATGCATTTTTTTCAAATTTGAGAACTATGTATTCAAAGATACTATGGTCGATTCTAATAATGAGAACCTAATTCTCAAAGTTGAGAACCCGTTTTTAATAGTGATGTCACTGGACAAAACCGTTAATAATCGCATTTCTAAAAGAGCGCTCTTCTAAAACGCTCGACTTTCTTTTTAATTAGAAAAACGACAATTGCAAATCATTTAATAAAATTAATACAACTCTTAGAAACAATTTGCTAACGTTTTTATTTAAAATGTAATTTAAATATAGTTTTTTTTTTAAACATGCTAACGTAACAAGGAAAAACAATCGCTCAGCATGCTATTGTTTTAAGATAATAACTGATTAGCATTTGCTGATTGTAACAAAGTTCATCGACACCAGCCTAAATTATTACACACTCAAATGCTCTCAACTATTCATTATTCACATCCGATAAAATCAAATGGCGGTCATCGTGTAGTGTAGACTGAACCTCACTTCCGTCTACCTTTGTTCTGATGAAGTATAAGTGTCTTTTAGCCAAACAGGCGTAACTCCGTTAATTTCCCCCAAATAATTATAATTTTGGGCCTGGCCATAAAATCATAATAAAGTTCTTATTAGAAATCCAATATATTAACATATGACAGGCGTATTGAAATATGTCTCAGCTCATATGCTTTTGGTCCCCTCGATGTAAAAATGGTTTTCCAAAATGAATTGCTAAATTTATATAGGAGTGTGTAACAACTGACTTTTAATTGACACTCAATACATTTTAAAGGTATAACTAATCCTTTTTGTTTCCCCTGTAATATTTCAATAACTTTAAAATCTAAAAAGTTCGTGGCAGCTATCCTTTGCACATGTACGGTTTTCTCGAAAATCTCATTACGACTTCCGGTCAGGTACTATGAACTTGTGTATCAAATTTGAATTCCGTATCTCTTTGAGCTGTAGACTGATTTCAGACAACCAGTCTGACAGACGAACCAATTGATGGGAACCACTTTTTTTAGGATCAGCCCACTCGAAAACCTGTAGAAAAACAAAAAAATCTCCATTCCGGACTTTCGACCTCATCGTTTACTTTCTTTACCATATATTTTAAATTAGGTAATTAAAAGTAAAAACGTATTATTGCAGAAGGTTTTCTATCACTAAGCACTATTTAAGAAATTTAAATTATTCCGAATTATCTAAATTCGACCCTAACGTTTTGCGATCGTATAAACCATATACTTACTTCCTGAAAAATGTTGACTTGTATCCGTTCAGCTCTGAATCATAGCTTTGCATTGTTAACAATATCCGAAAATCTAGCCTTTGTGTGTGCATTTCGGAGCCGGAGCATCAGATATGATATTACCCGCATTCTGTTATCACGTGTTGTTCGTGTTCCTACCTTTTTGTGGAGGTTTCAATCCAATTCATTTGAGTGTCGGATAGCTGCCGAGAAAGTGGCTAGACAAACGTTCCAAATTAAAAATGAAGATAGGATTTATTGGTGCCGGCCAAATGGCTCAGGGCTTGGCGAAGGGTCTCATCATGGCAGGTAGGCTTAACCATTCTTGTTGCCATACAAAAATTATGGAAATATTTTATACTTTTTTTATAAATATAATTTATATTAAATACAATATGTATACAATACAATAACTAAGCTTTAATGTTCAATTATTTCTATTATCAATATGTAAGAAGCTCTAATGGGAATATTTCTTATGATGTCACGCTCTCCATACTGCGATTTCATTGGTTGTTTTGTTTTCTTTCCCTACTACGTGAAACAAGCCCATTTAAGTTCAAAATTATTACAAACGATTTTTAAATTAATTTTTTGAAAAATATTATTTCGAACGAAATAAATGAAAAATGACAAACATATATTAAGCTTGCATTTTTTAAAAACGTGCTTATATTATCAAAGCAAATTGAGAAAATATTTCGATAAAAAATACTATTAACACAACATTAAAAAAGAATGAATGTTTATTTTGAATGTTTTCAAATCTTTCGTTTGTTCTTACTATTGAAACAGAAAAACAAGTACATCATATTGGAAATGCATTATTTATTATAATAACCCATCCGTAAAATGTGTCGTAAAAATACTTTTCATCAAATTTAATGCTACGATTTAATCTCAAATGTCATTCATATGATTGCAAAACTTATTTTTAAAAAGTCGTGTCAACTCTATTCACTCATGAGATTTTGTGTGTGCATAGAAAATAGGATATAGTATCTTCAGCCAGTTAGATTACTTAAAAAAATTATTTTAAAACTATCTCATTTATTATTCGCCAGCCATTCGAAAAGAATAAAAATGCATAAAAAGAGAATAAAAATAACCATATATACTTACTAAACTATGTACTATAACAGTTACTAACTATATACTAAATAGCTACATCACTTCAAAAGATCCACTGATTTATGACGATTTAAAGCCTACTATGCATTTTTTTTGTACAAAATTTAGAACCTAACAACACCTGTTAATCACGAAAAAAAGGTTAATAGTTAATTAGTCCAATAGTGGCAACAGTTATTCAAGCTAATCACTGTAGTCATTTATTAATGTAGTTTTTTTTTTAATTAATTCGATACCTTAAGCACTACTTTTATGAACACTACTACACTAATATGACGAATTGTTTCTGTTTGTTAATTTTACGGCTTTATCTAAAGAGAAGGAGAAAAAGTCAACTTTATGATGCAATCCTTTCACGGAGTTACTATGAGCTAAGCTATTTTTATTACCTTTTTGAGTACCCATTTAAATTTTTCTAGCAAATAAATGTTTACCTCTTCGGTGGCTCTTGCAACCATCTTTCATGGGGTATCCATGGGCACGGCATCAACAAAGAAATAGTTTGGCCGATTTATAATTAACTTTATTATTAACATTCAAATAAATCCCGTTCTTCGCACGGTGTAAAAATTTTAAAATCAATTGCAGGCAAGTATATGTATATGTATATGTGTATGTGTATGTGTGTATATATATATATATTATATATATATATATATATATATAATATATATATATATAGAATAATATATATATAGATATATATATAATATATATATATAAATATATAAAATATTATATATATATATATATATATATATATATATATATATATATATATATAGATATATATATATATATATATATATATATGATATATATATATATATATATATATATATATATATATATTATATTAAATTAAAAAAATATACTAAAATATATATTCTATTAAAAAATGCCGGAGAATCTCTCAGGCAATTTTCATATGATATCCCAACTACCCCTGGGGGGGGGGGGAGGGGGGATGTCCCGATTTTTTTGTTTTGAAAATCTGGTCACGTTAGTTATGAAATGAACTAAAAACACATGTCGCTCATTTAATGTGTGCACCGAAATGTACTATCGGTCAAGGCCGTCTTGCTGCTGATGATACTTTCCGTTGTTTTGCCGTCGCTTTAGCTATGCTATAAAGGCTCTGGAAAAAAGATCCGCCCATAAATAAAATCCGTGTCTATGTGACTGGTGCAACGTTAAATTTGTCGTAGTCAAATGTCCTGACGCCGTGAATTAAATATAGTGAATTGTAAGTAAATATTTAGAGGTCGTCATCATACCACAAGTTCTGAATTCGCAATCTTACCCGTTGAAGCTTTTTTTTTTTTTTTGGTTTCCAACCAATTTATCATTACCAAATTTAAACGTCAACAACCGAAACCACAATTTTTTTATACATTACGAGCTGTATTTTAAAATTTTTAAATTAAAAATCAATCCAGTCGCGCAATTCCTTATGCTGTTAAATAGTCCTTGTGTAACTCTAGTGCGACGATAATTCTCATCATCGATTAACTCAACCCACCTCTTATACAGTGAAGCCAAAAAATTACATGAGAATGAATAGAAAGCATTCTTTTTTAGCTTCCACACTACGTTTATAACGTAAAAAGTGGAAGGTATTATAATCGTTCAGTCCGTCTGTCACCCAACTTTCATAGTCCAAACTACAAATGCTACGGACAAGTGTGATTCGTCAAAAAAAAAATCAGCTATCGAAATTAGAAGACATTGAAAATCTCAGAAAAAAATCGAATTCGAAGTACTTTAATTATTTAAAAAACTGCAAAATTTAATGCTCATTTAAAAAGCATAAGAAGCCATTTTTAATGGAAACAAGTAGGTATGTTAACAGAAGCTGTCACTTAAACCGCTTCCACACAACATTTGTGCTCAACAGAAAAACAAACTATTTATACACCTCAGAAAGAAATTCGCCAAACAGGGTCTTTAGATAGTTCGAATTCAAACTTTTAAGCGCTAAAAATGAACTATTTTCCTTAATCTTTCTCCAGATTTAATAATTAGCCTTTTTCATTTGCTAAATTTTTGAAGTTCAAAGAAGAATGATGTAATTTTTAAAAAATAAATATCTTAGAGACACCACAATTTCCCATTTATATTAACTTTCTTTCGAAAATTCAGTTATTATTTATCATTTTTTAAATTAATTTATAGTTCGAAAAATAAATAATTATTTAAATTGATGCTTAAAAAATAAAAAGCAAAACTTTGCATATGTTTTATGCAAAGTTTAGAATTCTCTATGAATCTTTCTCCATACATATATAATGAAACCATCAAAAGAACTTTTATTGTGATATTACAAACCAGAGACATTCAATAGAATGGACATTGGAATGCTCATTCAATAGTAAAGCAGCTTCCAAAAACGTCCCAACATCAAAAATCGCCAAAAGAAAAAGGTTGCTAACTATGGCAATTTATCGCTACCGTTCGTTAAAAACTATGTCAATTGTGCCAGACCTGAATATCAGCTGGCAAACCGAAATGGGACTCACATCTCTTTTCAAGTCACGTGGGTTCACCAAAACCACTGCGCGGATTTAATGTGTTTGCAGGCGATAATTTTTGATTTTTGCTGCTGTGTTCAATAAGAAAGTATTTGTTCATTCGTTTTATCTCTGTTAGATGTTTAATTTTTGTGCAGTTTATAAAATGTAAACAGAAAATTAAAAAGGGATTATTGGATACGTCACAGGTAAGATTGTTTAGATCGGCATATTTATCGTAATTTTATTCCATAAAAAAACTATACTTTGAATAGAGTAAATTTATTCTATAAGCTCTTTTAAGTTAGGATTATTTTCTTGATAAAAATATTCTGTAAAAATTCTAATTAGCCTTCTGCGCCACATTGCATTGATCAGATCCACCATAAAAATAACTATAAAAAGAATGTTTAGTTTTTTTTTATTATTAAAATAGGTGCAATAAGATGCATAAGTAGCAACCTTTTTCACAGAATAGCATTTCATCTGTGTTCCTTTCCCAACTTATTTTTTATACCACTAGATTGTCGGCCTCATATGTTCAAGTCGTTGTGAAAAAACTCGCCAAGTCAGGTTGCAGTTATGTGGACTGCTTCCCGAACATGATGAGGACGCTTTAGGTTGCCAATGCGCAGTCCATTCTATTTAATGTCTCTAATTACAACAATCCAAACTAAATTATATATCACATGAATAAATATTCTTTTCAAAAGTTTTATTTTTATTTTAAATAAAGTTTCTCGTACGTTTGACAAAAATGGCAACATTTGAAATATTGAATTAAAAATGGAATTTTCATGTTATTTAATGTGATTTAATTTTTTTAAATGAAATTTGGTATGTAACCTAGCCTGATTTTTTGCTTCAAAATGATGTATCCCACTTCTTTGTGAGACTTAGGGTTTCGTTCTGTGAAAGTGGGTGACAGACGGACGGACTGAACGATTATAATACCTTATACTTTTTACGTTTATAAACGTAGTGTGGAAAGCTAATAAATCACCATTGCATTTGCAACAATCACTCGAGAAACTTTAATTCTTTTAAATAATAAATTAAATAAAATTTATTTTTGAGACATCAATCAGTTTGGAATGACGTCAAATATATTTCACTAAGAGATTCTTTGTATGTTGATATGAAATATTTAGTTCTATTTAAAAGGGAGGAATATTACATATTTATTCTTTGCAATAAAAATTAATTTTTGCAAACGATAATAATTATTGAAGAAATAATTATTGAATTTTCGAAATAAAAAAATGAAACTAGCCAAATTTAGCGTGTTAATGTTTATAATACTAGATTAATAAAATTAATATTGTGTTGGCGACTTTTTTTCCTGTTGAAAACAAACGTTGCTGGAAGCTGGCTGAGTGACAGATTCTGTTACAAACCTACTTGTTTTTTTCTACTGCTCGCAAAAAAAAAAGTAGTGCCGGAATAATTTTTCAGCGAGCTTTCTGCCTTGGACAGGTAAAACTGCCGTATATCTAGACTAGTGACTTATTGGATTTTGTTGTAAGCACTCAATTAACGAATTAACTTTATTATATAAGAAAATATACTGAATGACTGATTATTTCAGAGCCAAAATGGTCCAGTTCCTTGTTCTGGTTATTACAGTTTACCTGGCTATGGCAGCTTACCCAGGTTTAAAATGTAATTGTCAATTTCATAGTATATGTATCTACATTAACGAGGAGAAATTCCATTTCACTCACCTTACCAAGTTCATCATTTGATCGTATTGATAAAAGATAAGGGAGATATATCTCCCCTTATATTTTATCAATACTACTTGTAACGCGCATTTATCAATTACAAGATTTCCCCAACACCTTTTCTCTACATGCGTTATCGATGTAATCTGTTTATCATGTTCATTCCATAGCCTTCCAATAGAAAGATAAAAAACCTTGTAAACTTCGAGAACAAAAAGGATACGCGTGCCCTTGTTTTTTAGATTTTCAGATAAAAATGCGTAAAAATACCAAAGTGTCCCATTTTAACTGAAAAATTTTTCCGAAACTATAATACACAGCTCAAAACCAAATTTTAGGGGAGCGCTTTGCGTACCTTACTTTTGTTAACCCATTCATTTCAACTTTAAAAAAATTGGAATAATAACTTTTTAAAAAAAAATTATAACAATAATTTTTCATAACGTATTTGTTAAAAAAAAAGGTAAAATCAATCAAAATTTATCTAAGAATGCAAGCGTGAAGAATTTTTGGGTCAATTTATTTCATAAAATTTTTTGAGGGAATTTTATTTTACCATGTTTTTTATATTTTCATTTAATAAAAACAAACATTACTTTAAATTTTTCAAAGACATTTAATTCTTCCGTCTAACGATAAATAAGGGGGGAGTTCAACTGAGTGAGTTTAAAAAAAAAACGCCCAAACAAAGGGTTCCAAATGGGAAACATTGGGGGGGGGAAAGGTTTTAAACCATGCGCTCCTCTAATTTTTTTGAGCCGTTTTAGTTTAATTTTTATTTTATTTCAGCGTACATTATAATAAAGAAGAAAAAATGACAGATATAGAGAAGGGGGGGGGGGTGGGGGTCTAGGCCGATCTGAGTCAGCGAATTTTCAAGAAGGGGAAAGTGTGGAAGTCAGTAAGGACACTATTTCTTTGCATGCGAAAAAGGGATGGGCATCGCCGAAATAACTGCCGGCCATTTAAAATGTAAAGATCAAAATTCCAACCCAAACCCGTCTGTGCAGCCAAAAAGTCCCACGATAATTACGTAGCCTCACTCCCTCTTTTTAATTTTTTAATAATTTTTAAATTTGAATATTTACCCATATAGCCTTATATTTTCATAACAGATATAAAAAATTTTCTTTTTTTAAATCCTAAATAAACCCAAACTCAACAAATCATTAAAATACCAAAAAAAGCCATATTAATTTTTCACAAACAATATTTATTAAATACTTTTGTGGTTTTAAAAATACAAGAGTTCTTAATTTTTAAAAAAATGGCAAAAGTGTATAATTTGATTTTATAACAAATTAAATATTTCCTAAATGCTTTCACTAGTTTTTATTTTAGAATACCAAAAGGGGGAAAAGCAACCCCAACTTTTATCACACTTCTTAACACTAAAATATAATAAATTTATGATTTGGATTACTTAATCGTCATCCAAATTAATTTTAAAAAATTTTTTAAAGGGCATAACATATTTATAACTTGTCATATTTTGTTCCCTCTAAAAAAAATTTGGACAAAGTTTAGGGGTTTTCTTTTAAATTTTCTTTAAAAATATATAATATAAATAAAAGACCAATACAAGACGAACACATTTTAAATAATTTTTAAATCATGTTATTTAACACTCAAACGAATAGTACACCAGACCTA